>WYDI02008947.1:0-66231 GCA_009867235.2 Psittacus erithacus | reverse complement strand
TCCTGAATTTCAACATTTACACAACTCTACTTTTATAACAGAAGATTAACTAAGGGAAGAAAAAAAAAAAACAAACCAAGAAACAAAATCCACTCAAAAGGCAAGATAAGAAAACTTCTCTCCCTTATTTCTAATGCTGAATACCTTAATTTCTGCTTGGCTTCTGTTCATTAAAATTACTTCATTCCTCCAGCTGTAATATGCGGCAATAATTAAGAGCCCATCTTCCACTTCATTTTTTGGAAATAGATGCCTTATTCTGACATGGAAGAGCCAGCAAAGATATGGAATTCAGTGAATGAATATTTAATGAATTTATAAACATTGAGAAACCAATGAGAGGAAACCAAGTTTCACTTACTGTAAACCCTGATTGTTATTTGGACTGGCTACAAAAGCCAATATTTCAACTACTGGTGACACCTCCTGAAAATACTTCCACTTGTTTAATTTGTCCAGTGAATGTTTGGTGAGAAATTTGTATCATTAGAAAAAATCCTCACTGTGTAAAGTTAATACAAATGGCAACTGGTTGAGGATTCACACGTTCTGGCTTACTTTTAAATACACTTGTATTTCAAATAAAGACAGTTCTTGGCCACTGCTCATGTCATTAACAGCTTAAAAGCCTTGGGCCATCATCCTCTGTGAGCAGAGACAGGGTATCTGCAAATTATAATAATGGAGAACAGACCCACATTTTGTTTACTTCAGCAGCTTCTGACCACTGTGCATGCTTAGACACGGCAGAAAAAGGTTCTGATTGATACTTGAAAAGCCTTCTAAGTGAGAGGCCCACAATTTACCCTTAAAGCATCACTTTTTTCCTTAGTCCTCCAGGCTATCAGTTTACTGAAATTGCTGTCTTAAAAGTGTCTGTTATTTTCCTTTATTAGGTGTACTGCAATCTAAAATTGTGGGCCAGCAGAGTTAGGTAAGAGGTAGGTAAGTGCAGATTTTCTCCACCCACTGCAGAACCAGCCAGTTACAATATATGAATACAAAGGAGCCTGCCTCAGCTAAAATAAATGAGCCAAAGCAGAGGTTTTAGAAATCAGAAACAAATCTGTCTCAAGTTAATAAAAATGAAGAGCAGCCTGATTTTGATGTATATTTTATGGCTTGCTATGTTCATGGTGTATATGGAGTGTGTTTTTAAAATTATTCATTTTAAACTTATTTCAATAAGTATTATTTAAAAAAACAGGAAAACAAAAGTAGCAATTAAGCTACTGATATATGAAAACAATTTGCCTGGTTGTAAACGTCTGTTAGCCAAGCAGGTTTCCATGTGGGCAGTAACACTCTATGAAGTACAGTCTCTGATGCTTTTAGTAAACAGATTAACTGTATTCTTTTGCATGCTACTAGTAGAATTAATAATATAAAATTAAGTTATTCCAATATTTCAATGTAATCTAAGCCCATACTACCTTCCAATATTAAAACCTCTGCTGCATTATATTGCAATGATTGTATTTAGCAGTTTGCAGGCATTAATATTAGCTTGTGGCTGACAAGTTTAATTTCATGGCTATGAGAAAATACAAGAATTATTTCAAATATATGAATTGCATTTTTTATAATCTGAAGAGAGACATTTTTTCTAGAAGGTCCAACATAAACATTTTTCTTTCTTTCAGCAAGTGATGAGCTTTAACAAGAGAAATCAAGAGATGAAAAAGCTTATTAGGTCACTTAATTCTTACTGCTGCCAGTACAGGATCTTCCTTTACATATTTCTGTGGTTTCGCCCATCTATGTTGAATTACTCATGCAACAGGGATTCCACTGCTTCTCATGAGAGGCTTTTCTACAGCCTCATGGATCTTAGCCTTGGAAAATATTTTTTTAGATTTGGTATGAAATTAAAACAAACTCTAGGCCATGAGTCCTAACCATCTCCCTGCCGGCTGTAGTCTTGCCTGGAGTGCTTCACAGCTGGCTGGAAACTCAGTCCATTGCTAGCCCCTACTTCCTTGCCATGGGCTGCAATGGGGTTCTAGAACAGGCATTGCTTCAACATTTCAACTGAGATTCATCAGAGGTTTAGTGCTTTTAACATTGAAAAATGTGCCTACAGCATAAAATAACTATCTTTCCACAGTGAATAATCTATTGTGACACAATTTCTTGGTGGACTGTTTTTTAATCAATTCAAGTGAATCCATTACTGAAAGAGATAAGAGTCAAACCAATAAAGAATATTGGATATAAGAATCTAGAAATTGTAATTAAATGAAACGATACTGATAATATACTAACAACAGCACTTGGAGACAATGAAACACACCTGAAATGTGGGACAGCTATCACTTCTTTCCATAAGTCAAACAGGAATTTTTAGCAAAAGACAAGAAATCAGGTGGTTTCATCCTCAGTCATCACCTTCTGCAGAAAAGTGGCTTGGAAAAGGCTCCTGGCTTTCCCATGCAGTTTACAGCAGTAAGGTTTTTATAACAAGAATAGAGCCAGCACTTGTATACTGTCTAGTGAACTTCATGACATTCATTTTGCCAGCCTTTGGGTGCTTTCATCTGAGCTTGTTACTCAACAGTCCCCTTCTGACCAACAGACAGAAACCTCTCTGACTCTCAAAGGAAACCTTGCGTGACCTTATCTTTTTATTTTATCAAAGGCCACCTGGACACTCTATGCAAGGATACAATCTTCAATAATAGAATGGGAAAATATTGTAGGCTGGCCGAGTTAGGACATATTCTTCTAATTGTCATGGCATCTTCTAGTAAGTATTTTGACTTCAATGTATGTGGGTTTGTCCTTAAAAACAACATTTGAGTGGGAAAACAGGCAAGAAAACGCAGAAATTAGTAGAATAACATCAGCTGATCATTAATTTGATGAATTAGATATAAAATTATTTATGTCAAGAAAAATGCCATTCACTGGACATTGCTGTTGATAACACCACACAGGCTACAGACAAAGCAGCAACAACTGATAATATATACTTTAACACTAAAGGTGAAGCCTTATTAGATATTCAAAATAGAATTTGATCACAGATTTGACTGAAGATACTAACTTAAAAATCAAGTGAGAACGTACAACTACAAGCAAGACCTTCTACAATCAAGCTGAAACTGAAGGTAGTAAGCTACGCTTGAACTCTCTGAGAGGATTTGTAAGTATAGGTCAGTTTGGATGTAGCTAGCCTGAATGGGGATTAACATTCAAACAATATGGACAATAACAGTCTCTAAATTTCCTGTACATGCATTTATAGTGGGACAAAATAAAGATTTTCAAAGATTTCAATCTTCTCTGTGTAGTGAAACTACTCAAAAAATATTTCAGATTTAGATAAAGTGAAAGAACGGCAAGAGAAACTTCTAATTGTTTCATGTTGGGAAAAAAATATACTATTTTAATGATAGCATACTCATAAGAGATTTGATCTTCTGTACACATTCCACTGGAGATGGAGGATTATCTTTCCAGCAAATGATTTATTTGGAGAGATAAAGAACAGACTGTTATGCAGCCAATGAGGTACTTATGTTAATATTCACACAGCTATAGGAGTTTTGCTAGATGGTTGTGTGGAGGCAAGGAGTCCAAACTCAAAGGAGCCCTAATCTTAGTATCAGTATGCAGGTAATCTTTCTCCTGTCCCATCACAGGTCCTGATGCCTCGTTAAACGGGAAAAAAATACTTCAGTTCCTTCCTTTGCTTGTACAGCAGTAAGACCAACAATAAAAAGAATGCTCAGTTTTTGTAGTAGAATCAGCAAAAGGGGAGGAACTGTTTTTGAGAACAATTACTGAACTATGTTTATTAGTATTGAAAAAAGCAAAGATTTATCTTTATGGAGTACAGAAATAGTTTACAGTTGCTCTGTCCTCTTCAAATTACATGCCCATAATACAGTTCAACGAATACAAATACATGAAATTATGCTGCAAATATTTTTCTTGCACTCTCCATAAAAAGGTTAGCGTATGTACTGTATTTTTTTCTTGAGGGAAACAGATGTCAGGAACTAGGTACCCTACTGTTGCCATAAATGTCCTCTCTCTCTCTGAAAGCCTTGTTTATTCCTCTTACACAGTTTCTCACTTCCTTTTCATTCTCTCTTTGACATCAGTTTATCTTTGAATTCAGATTCTTAACTTGAACATGCTCTTCAGAAGTACGACATGCTGTTATTATCAAGTAAGTGTGCTATTACCAGATGAGAGAACCTTCCGCTAACCTGAATGACTGCTTACAAGATGAAGGGTTTAAATCACAGGGACTGGAGTGATTTGTAAGGCTAGATTACCGTCAATTGCTTAAAAATACATTCCTTTAAACAAACGGCATATGCACTTTTCTTTAAGATGTCAGTAAGGCAGATTTCTCATTTTCCAAAAGCCTTCTGGATTCTTTCAGTCTGCTGCCTTTTTGCATCAACATAATATGACATTCACATAATACACTACCTAAGTCAAAACCTGACATAAAGATTTTAGGTTTAAGTTGTCCAAGTGCACAGAACTAATTAAAAAGACATTTTTCAAAGAGCATATAAACAGTGTATGAGCATGTAGAGTAAGAATATATATTAATTTTTTCAACTATAATTTGATAATGAAGAGTAAATATGCATGTACTATGGAAACAATTTTTTAAAACAGGTTTTAAAGGACTTACTAGAGCTAGTTGCTACACATTAGCATACAAGTTATTTCATTCTGTTTCAAACCGATGATAACCTGTTTTAACAAGTACTGTATTATGTTTTCCCCAGTATGGGAGATAGACAGGGCACAGCACTTGACACTGACAAAGATATTCAGCAGTCCAATTGTAAGATCCTTAACATTAGCTGTAATTTCCATGTTAATTTTTAACTCATGCTATTTGAGTTTAAGATGTAATTGCACTTGTTACCAGCTGAAGTTTGCTGTCATCACGTAACTGAAGAGAATGAGCATAGCCTTTGGGCACTTTAGACAAACAATATAAAAATGTTAAGAAGGAAGGACACATAACAACTATTCTTCATAATCCTGGAACTCACTTCCTACTTCTTACGTAGATGATTGCTGAGATTAAAGTAACAGTCATTATTAAAAAATGTTCACAGTGAAAGAAACTCTGACCTTGACAGGCTTGAGAGATGGGCCAGTGCAAACCTCAGGAAGTTCAACACAGTCAAGTGCAAGGTCCTATATCTGTGCTGGGGCAATCCCAGGCACAGCTACAGGTTGGGCAAAGAAGTTATTCAGAGCAGCCCTGCAGAAAACGATTTGGGTGATTCTATGAAATATCTGTAAAAGTGTAATCTATACAAAAAATGTATGTGGATATCTAAGAAGCTTCTCACAGTGGATTAATGAAGTTCCTATTCGTAGGACAGCTGGTAGTTTAGAATCATAGAATCACAAATGGTTAGGGTTGGAAAGGACCTTAAGATCATCTAGTTCTGATGCCCCTGCCGTGGGCAGGGATGCCTCCCACTAGACCTGGTTGCTTAAAACCCCATTCAGCTGTATTCTACTTTAGATATCCCTTGAAAATTTGGATTGATAAAGGAAATCACTATAAAATAATGAAACAGTAAAAACTAAGAAACATTTTAATCTAAGAAGGTTATGAAATGTAGACGTGATAATGACAGTTTCAAAAAACATTCGTTCATGTTATCATTATTGCTCAAGATGTGATATCATAAAGTCTCAATCTAAATTAACATTATATTTTACGTACAGTGGCATCTATAACATACTAAGCACATACATACATACAGATAAAAGTATGTATATATAAAAATATATAATTTCTTTTAATGTTAGCATAACCTCAGTAAAAAAGCATTGAGCAGATATAACAGAAGTAGGATATCAAAATAAGTTTGTAAATGGAAAATATGGTCATGTTGTCAGACTGAGAAAAGGCACCCCAAGTTTAACTACGACAGTCCAAGAAAGCAAACCCAGTCAGTGCCTACAAAGTAAGCAACAAAACTGACGTATTTGGTAGGAGTGTTTCCAAAAATGAAAACAAATTAGAAACAATTAAGTAAATAGTCTACTTGTCTGAGGCAGAACTAATATAATAAGCTTCATAAGCAAGAAACATTTCAAATGTTATGGAGGAGCCAGACAGAACATGTTACAAACTTCAATGTGCTGATGATGAGGATCAACGGAGGAATTTTAGAGATGTTACTGAAAGTATTGCATCAAAATAAAACACCAAAGAAATAAAGGGATTAAACATAATCGGCAGATTATAGATTTAAATGCATTGAAGGATGATGGCAGTATCAACTGTGAAAGACAGAAAGGGGCTAGCATGCAAGCATTTCCAAGGGAATATAAAAGTAATCTGGTCTTGGCTGCATTATGCTTCCCCTAATGGCCTGACATCTAGGAAAAATACCGTGTACTGAAATGATGGATTGGATGTTACAAGGCAAGATGGGAACAAACAGACTGAGTCACCAAGACAGAGTGGTAACTGAAATTTTCAGTGGATCAGATTATTGACCTCTTGTCCCTTCAGCAAAAGTACAATATGAGAATTACTGAGTGAATGCCCTCCCTGAAAAGGAAGGGCACTTGAAGGATACGTGAGGGAATGTCAGAGACGGAACATACAGATGACTATGAATTCACAAGATGTTACACCAGATGTTTTAAGTGATTAGAAATAAGCAGCAACTGAGAAAGTGAGCAGAATCCTGATATTTTGTTAAAGGAGTCATGAGAAACTGGTTGGAGAAGTTTAGAATGAATAAAAAGTATAATAGGCAAATGGTGGGGAAAGAAGGAATGATTGGTAATATATTGCCACTAATTTTAGAAGCGCTAAAGAACTGAACTATGGGTCTTGATGAAAAAAAAATGCTTTGTCTTATTGGAAAACATAATAATCTGGCACTCCTCTCTTTCAAAGAGAGCGTAAGATCACAAAACCGGTAAGATTTTCAGCAGACTATAAATCTAGTAGGTTCCAAAATACTGTTCCGTGTTTTTTTAAGTTACGAGTTCATGAGTCTTGTCCTTGTTGACATTTGTTCCTCAGAACCATGCTAAAATAGTCCCAGTGAAAGAAAATATTTTGAAGCCAGCAAATGAAACTACCATAAACTAATATAAAAGTACCAGAAACCAAAGGTGGGGACTTAACATTAAGTGTCAAAATGTGAGGAACGTAAATAGCAGGAATATATAAAATACTTCACTAATTCTGTTTCAGCTAATTTTTCATCTCAGATTTGATTCCGAAGTTCCATATTCTCATATGGAATTTTCATTTATATAAGTAGATCAAATATCCCTATAAGAAAGCAGCACCAGAACCTACTTGTTTACATTGTTCTGTCTTTATTTTGCACATATTTTATTACATATTTTTCCCTTGCTAAAACAAGAAAACTGCTGAAACAAGAACTTGCTTATCTACTAAATCAACATCTTGAAAGTTTTAGGTGGCAAGGTCTGCAGATAGCAGACTAAAGCCAAGACAACATTTTCTTACATTACCTCAAAAACTTTTATACTTCCTTTTCTATCAGAGATCTGACAAGATCTCTGTATTTTCCTGTCAAACAGAAGCTATGCAGCTGTAAGTAAAATGATAATTGGAAAGATAATGGTAGTAGTATTCAGGCATCTGTCTCAAAGCAGCTTAGTCATATGCTGTATGGAATAAAAACAGGACTGGCTGAGTAAGGGAATTTACTGTTTCCCAGGAAAGGAAATTGCCTGCAACACATCTGGCAAAGTGCTCTAAATGTTTAATTTTGACAAAATATATATTTCAGCTCTTCTTATAAGGTGAGTGCTGTAGAGTGGGTATCTTCTTTCTAAAAAGGGAAAGATCTGATTTGTATTTTAAATATACCAAGCCACTATGTGCTATTTTATGTCAAATACTATATACTAAGCTATGAAGCAAGCAGGAAACCACAGGCTAAGCAGTGATATTTGAGTTTGCAGAATAAATGTATCATGAATGCAAACATGACACTCCATATGGACAGCAGAAATAAAAGATGAAGAGAACCATGAACATGAAAAAAACACCGAAAGGAAGCAAGTGGTCTGAATTGTAATTTTTCACTCAATTTCATACTGGCATACATAAGATTCCATGCCAAATTATTAAAATTCCTTCCTATTTCAACACATCTAACAATGAGATGTTCCTTCTCATAACTGATGTGAGACAAATCTCTGTCATTCAGCTTTTCTGCAATAAGCCCTGCCCTGCAAGCAGACTTGTTATTATGCCTCTGAGGCTCAGTAAAAAGGCTGTATTCAGGCATCTTCCTTCCTCCTCCTCAGTTTTCAAGGACAAAAAATGTATTTAACTTGCCTTACTTTTCACACCAGATTTCTAAATTTAGATGTTACTACTTTCTTTCCCCCTGAACTCTGACTGGCTTTGACCCCCTGGGGAGGCAGAGAAGACCACTTCCTTCTCCACAGCTGGGAAAGCTGCTCCCAGAGGGATAGAAAGGGTGAAGGATCTCAATCAAATACTCAAAAAGATGCACCAAATATAGCACTATCCTGTAGTGAAGGGTTAAAGAGATGTGTATTTATTTTGTTGGCAAGGTGAACGTTCACTGTCTTTCCTGGGCAGTGGGAAAGAGCACTTCATTAAAGCCATACGAGTCCACTGGACCCAGACGGGGAAACAGCATAATCCTCGCCCAGTTACGTGTATGTGTGTGTGCTGAAGGTTGATTTCCAGTTATTGCCCCTACAGCCTGGAACTGTTGAGGAAAAGCTGGGGAAAACATTACCATGGTGAACCTCAAGGCATTACTACAAGGGCGAGATGAGAGGCACATCTGAGTAGCTAACTCGTGGTACCTGCTGTGCTGTTAAGGGTCTTAGATTAGTTATTTGTTGTCACTTCTCAGAATTATACCTGCATTTTCCCTACCTTTCACCTGAACCGCGGACAGCTGACACAGCAACTGGCCATTCATTCATTCATTCTAAGAGAAAAAAACCTAAACAAAACCAACAAAACAAACCCAACACAAAAAACCAGACCCAGCCAAAAAAACAGTAAAAGGTGAACTAGTTTCTCTTTCCAGTATTCATACAGCCACAGTTCTCCCTAGTGGAGGTCCAAGATACAGCAAGCCTTGCTTAGGCAGCCTCCACGTTCAGTCTTGTTGCTGGCCCCATTACGACTCAAGGGCCTCCCGGGGTCATGCATTGGCCTTTCCTAAAGGAAAACAGACTCCAGTTCAAACCTTTAGAGACACTTGTCTCCCTCAAAAACCCAGCAGAACTGAGTTGCCAGATTATGTTGGCGATCTGACTCAGTAGTGTGGCATACAGCTGGCAAGCTTCATAGTAATTCAGAAACTATTAATTTAGTCAAGCCTTTCATGGATATTCTGTCTAATGAATTCTCAGCATCCTTTAAATCTTTTATTTATGTACAGTCCCTTGAGCAGAAGGGGCAGAAGTCTAATAATTAAAAAGAAAACTGCACTGGTGAGTCTCAACTTTAATATCTAACGAAAGGATTTAAAAAAACCATTAAAATAGAGTCAGAAAAAATAAGATTATCCTCTAGTTCTTCCTCATTAGGAGACAGATACTTTCAGGGCTAGAGCAATCTTATTTTCAGCACTACTCTATTGACGGCTCTATTATTTTTGGGGCTAGCAGTGAAAGAAAAGAAAGCAGGGACCAGACCAATTTAAGAAGTACAAGTTGCAATACAAAATTCTCATTTAAGTTAGCAAATTAATAAAAAATACTCAGATAACAGAAAAAATGAATTTGAATGTCTAGTTAGATTCCCAGAAATACACAATCTGGTGTATAAATCTAATCCTACACGCTGTCTTCATTGGATAATAGTAGGTTTCTCAACCACCTTGCAAAAGACTGTTATTCACATGGATTTAAACATTCTTTCAAAGACTTCAATACACCGGAAAGGAGAAAAGCTTTTGAAACTTCGTTAACAATGCAGGTAGCTGTCACATTGATTTGTTTTGCTATTGCAGTACAAAGTTGAAGGGATAGAGAATGCATAATTTATATGCCGAACATATAAATTTAGTAGGAAATAATCTTGACAGTATCCCAAGTTCCAAACATATTCCTCCATTTCCTCTGCTGGAAGGATGAACAATGGCAGATGAATACTCCACAGGAAAAAAACCTGACAAATTGGTTCTACAGGTCACAGTCCAAGTATAATTAGAAAGAACCTTTCTGGAAGTCTCCAAAATTGTAGAGATTTTCCTTTGCAGAGGTAACTACATAAAGAACTCCCAACAGCTTCCAACACTGTAAGGCACGCATTTTAGCTGCTATAAGCATTTTTGACAACCTCTGAACGCAACTCCCATGATTCAAAAGGCAAAGCCACATTAATACACTGTATGAAATATAGCAAGTTGAGTAAGAAAGTCTGTCACAAGAGGCATGCTGAGGCATGCTGGGATTCTCCTCATATAAGAGAAACTTTGGTCTGTAATTCATGCTAGTTTGACTAGCATGGCATTCCCCTTGTTTGTTTTAATTAAGAAAAATCTATAGCTTCCAGACCCAGACCTAGGAAAACTCTCAGGCAGTTTGTCTTCAGGAGTCAGCATCCTATTGTGCTAGTTTCAGAAGACATTTTCTAAAGCAGAGAAGTACACGTTTCCAAAATTTCAGTGGAAACAACTCTTTCCCAGGGTTTGGTAAATTGGTTATTAACTTTCCGCTTTCCCAAGACCATTGCAGAGCACATGGGAGTGGGATGGAGGGGGGGAAGCTTCTTTTTACTCTTACACATCCATTTCAGACACCTACTTCATTAGAGTTTCCCTCACCTTTTATGGGTATTTCCCACTTCCAAGGGCACAGAACTGGACTAGTAAGAGCTGGCAGCGTTAACTGCTGCTTCACCCATGCCACCTCCTGAGGCAGGCCTTGCTCCCACAGCCTCTGGATAGTTCTTCCCTCTTCCAGTCCCAGCTGCCTTGCCGTTTGTATGTCTCGTGAACGTTTGCACTTCCAAAGTTAGCCATCTAATACAGACAAAAAAGCCTTAAAAAAAAAAGACGGCTTGAACATGCTTAACTCCTGAAAGACACGACTAAAATAGAGTATTCACCTCAGAGACTGCATAGAACACAGTCTGTGCTTAACTGAAACCTTTTAATTAACCCCCCTGCGTTGTTCTTTGCAAGGACATGCCCAAGCCTGCTTTTGTATACTTAGGACAGTGCCTTTCTCTCCAATTACACAATGCATTAAACACAAATGAAATTACGTCTTAGTTCACTACATTACAAATAAAATACAGTTTTTAAGAAGAACAAACAAACACACGAACTTTGTAACTTTTTTTAACTTTTTTTTTGGGGGGGTGGTGGGCTTAGAGCGTGTTTAAAGATGGTTACCCACCACAAATAATTTACAAGCATAGTTGGAGGCTATCGGAACTGATTGCTCTGTCTAGGAAATTCCTAATTGGAGCCGCGCTGCAGGAATTCGCAGGGGTCCTGTCGCTGCCGGCTCCTCCCTGGGGTTTTCTCTCGCCCCGCACCCCCCGCGCCCCGGCGCTCTCCCTGCAGCCCGCAGTGCCAGTGCTCCCCCCGCCCGGCAGGAAGGCCCCGGCGAAGGCGAGAGGAGGAGCAGCTCCGCTCCACATGTCCGCCTGCTCTTATCAACTTATCCTATACGGGAAGGGAAGCGATTGATTCGGGCACCGAGGCCGTGACACCCTGGCAGGGGCGAGGAGGAGCCAGGCTCACGGCTGGCGACCCAGGCGGCCGGATTCCCCAGCAGCGAGGGCAGGAGGGGCGGCGAAGGCTTTTGCTTTCTGCATCTGACAGCTCGGGGCACGGCGGCCGGGAGAAGACGGGACGGTTCCAGCTCGGAGGGTAGAAAAGCCCAGCCCTCCCCCTGACGGCACATGGCAGCAAAGCGCTCGGTTTCAGCGCAGGTTGACTAGGTCCGTGCTTCCGTAGCGCCCCGCAGCACTAGGTTTGCTGGGCTATTGCAGCGATTAAAATGCAGCTGGCTGCTTACTTCTTTTGGGGCTGCAGTATTTTCTTAGCTTCAGGATACAACTCTTTTAGTAAGAGCATGGAGACGATGGGCAAGAAGCAGTACCAGGTCCAGCATGGGTCATGCAGCTATACCTTCCTTTTGCCCGAGACGGACAACTGCCGATCTTCGACTTCTTACGTGTCCAATGCAGTGCAAAGGGATGCACCTTTAGATTATGATGATTCAGTTCAAAGACTGCAACTACTTGAAAACATAATGGAAAACAACACTCAGTGGCTAATGAAGGTAGGATAACGCTATTTTTGTTCTAAAATTCCTGTTTACAACAGCCTGTTATCTGTTTCATTGTTGTGTTTTTTTTTTCTGTTTCTACATTCACAAAATGCATTAGCTAAAACAAACTTCTGAACTACCTCAGTCAGAAAGTTTGGGAACACAATTTCACTGACTCGAAGGGAACAGAGGACAGCACTGTTCTCCATAGCCTGTGCTTTAAAGTTTCTCATTGCATTTGGGTAGCTTGGACAAATAGTAATTCCATAGGCAGACTGACATTTCTGACATGAAAGAACCAGCTACTAATTTATAATTAACTGATTAAGGATATTTTATCTCTCTAAAGAAGACAGAATGCACCTTTATCCGGGGCATGTTTGAAGAATGTTATTTGAAACATGATTTCTAAACTGGCATGCAGGAATTAACATATTAGGTCCCACGGATAAAGAACTGTAATTCTAAGTAAAGACTGCAAGTGTGACTTGCAGTGAAGTGAGCCCAGTAAAGTGATATAATTTCAAGAAAGTTCATTAGTGGATCTCCTTTGCATCCTGTAACATTTCCAGTCAAATACACAATACTGAAGGGAAAAATATTCTGAAGAAGGTGTTACAGATGCCACATAGCTTCCTTTAATGCAACTCCATTGCAACTAAGGGAAAATGACATGTGTATTGCCAAAGTGGAAACATTTGTAAAATGTTTCTGGTGTCAGAAAACATTTTATACTGCATACATTATTAATACTACTGGAGAATAAAGCTGATCACTATTCCACACTTTATAGAAAGTACTTTGATTCTAAATGCTATATGGTTCTGTAGGTTTTAAGAAACCTTTATTTTCCTGATACCTGAAAAAGTGTGAAAGTATGGTTTAATGGCATGGTAAATTTATGAGTGTTTATGTTTCATACCAAAATGCCTATCTTCTAAGCAATAACTATTTTGAGAACTTAACTGGATGGTTGACATAGTACCTCCAAGTAAGTACTCCTGTGATGTCATAAAGGCTTTTTCATAAAGAAAGATATAGTTGTTGCTAATGGAGAGAATTTGCAATTCTCTGCAACCAGTAGCCACTTCTTACATGACTATAAAATGATTTAGCGTTAGGGTTCACCTCTCTCATGAGTCAAAAATTTACAGAACTAGCAAGATACAACCAAAGAAACCTGCTGGCAAATTTGTGTAAGAAACAGAAGTCACGCTGTAAAGCAGAAAGCATAGGGTTTTTACCCACCTGAAGATAAATCTTGAAGCTTAAATCCAAAATGCATACACTTAAAGGCTGCAGTGTGACCTGTTTTTATGGGTTTAGGATGCTTAATTTAGACACCCAAATAATGACAGATCAGTGAGTTTTTTACTGTCACAAGCAAACATACTTCACATATTTACTTGCCTTTCTACTTCGTAATTTACAATGCTCACTATTGTAATGTTAAGGCTAACATTAACAGATGTGTAATGCAGGATAAAAAACACACAAAGTAAAGCAGTCTAATCTACACAGCTGCTAAGCAATTTCCTAATATAAATAATGGAATCACACACAAGACTCCAGTGCTAAATGCCTCTTAAGTAGACAAACACAGTATCATAAGTGGCATCAGGTAAACAGAAACCAGTAAGCAAATTCCAGTATCCTTATTTAGTAAAAGCTATGCCTTTTCCTGTCAGTCCCTGGGAAATCAGTTACAAGAAGAGTAGGATAACTATATCTAACCCATTCTTTGGGCAATCAAAAGGCATGATTCTGTTTTACTAGATAGAGAAATGTGTCTTTTATTTGAGCAAAGATTTCCAAAGAAGACGTTTTAGAATAGCCTGGGTTTTTTTTCCCCTTGCTGTTCCACAGCTAAACATCCTGTAAAAATAACTGCTGTTTGCTTTTTTCACTATTTTAACACCTGCTCTTTATGGCATCTGTTTTGTTCACAAAGAGACTCCAACAAAAGTAGCCTTTTCCTCAGATTTGCTTTGCTAGAGACACCTGGTGTGCAAATGAAGATAAAAAGCAAACAATAACCTTTAAAGTTGCTTATAGAGTTTACTTGCTGTTTTTTTAAGGTCACTAATACACATTCCTAGGTTCGTATTTCAACTACGATGCTAGATTAGTCAAGGCAGAGCAAAAAAGTCTGTTTGCTTAGTTTTTATACTGTACTGAAAGTGCAATATAAGATTGATTTTAAAAATAACCTGACATTAACTTCTCAGCAACTGCACAAAAAACTGCTTTAGGTTTTACTTCTTTTAAAAGTTAGTTTTTGCTGATTTAAGAGGCAGCACTCGTTTTCTTTTGAAATTGTGTAAAAAAAAGTAAAATATATTATGAACTGTTAGTGTAAACTAACCTTGAAAAGTTGTTCCTGAAGTACTGCACATCCCCAAACATTTTTACACTCCTCCCCCTCTCCTGCCTTTAATCCGTCAACTAGAGGAAACATTCTGTTTCTGAATGAACACTAGGCTGTATGAATGGAACAGCATGGGAAGTGTGCGCTTCAGCTGGTTAATGGGCAAACACAATGGGAAGAGAATGAGTTACGTAGGTCCAGGTTCTTTTCTGACCTGCTCCTGTATAGAGAGCAGAAGACTTTGTTCTGCTATTGGCACAAAGTGCTGTTTCATGAAAACACATTTTTTTGGTCTGAGCTGTATTAATGCCTTATGCCACTACTGTACGTACAGCACCTAAAGCTGGAGAATGTGTTTTCAAAAGTAGATTGTGTATAAGCATTCAGACAACGTACTAGAACAAACCACTATTCCACTTAATCCAGTGTTTAGTAGTAAGCCACTAAGTGATGGTGTAGCACAAAAGCCAAAACCCTAGATCAAATGTGCAGCAATATACCTGAAATTAACTTTCTTCTTTGACTTTCTCTACCTTGGGATCAATTTGTATGCTGAAGTGTAAGATTTTTTTCTAATGTGTGTCTGTGCATGAAGAATAAGCCTCTCAAGAATAAGATTATCAGTTATTTTGAGAGGATAGCAGATTCGCATACAGCTCAGATACAAGACTGGAAATTTTAAATGTAGATGTATGTTTGCTATTATACTTTTTTTTTAATATAAAAAACAACATCAGGTTTTCAGATATTCCCAGAAGACAGGCAAGTCCCTTAAGTTCCACAATTAAACAAATCTCTGTCTGAATTAATGGCAGCTTTACCATTTGGGTCATGGCAGTTCTGCTCAAGAAACTGCATTTTGTCAGGTATTAAGACATTGAAATAACTGAATGCTGACTTGAATTTACCTCTTAGTACATAAACGAGATTCTGACTCAGGAAATATGACTCTGTCCAAAGTAATAGTGTAAAAGAAAGAGGTCATATTTTCTTGGTCTTTCCTGTTACAAACAGCTGAAAACAATGTGTGATTCAAATTGATTATAGCATACGGAATATACGTAATTTATTTGTAGTTTATTAGCAGATCAAAAGACTAGAAAATAAAAGTCTGTGCCAGGAGTCAACATGTAAACCTGCGAACTTCATCTTGAAAGCAGACTAGGAGAGGGGATACTTTGCTGATACGGATGTAGTATCTTTGAACTGAGACTTGTTTTTCCTTGTCACGATATCCTGGAAGCTAAAAGCTGTTTATCACTTTGAAATGTGTTTCTTCCCTAAGCACAACAAAATCGCATATTTTAAGATGTATGGGAATGAATGCTTACAATTTTTGATGAGCATTTACCGATGAAAGCTTATAATTATTGTCATACTTGTACTGAACTTTGTATCTCAAATATGAAAAGATATTCTGACATGCTGTCATCCAAAAACATCTGCACACAATGGGCAAGGACAAATATATTGTACAGTGCTGGATTTTGAAGTACACAAGAGATGATTCTGACTCGAGCTGCATTCCTTTCTTAAGTAGTGCATCTGTTTTTACTTATTGTGAAAAGTGCTTGTTTCTGTCTATCAATCAGCTGTGTATTTGCTAAGTAAAAGAGTACTGGCAGAGTAAAAAATAAAATACTTTTTTACTTTGAGATTAAGTACATTACTGGATAAAGTTTCCACTGTACTTTAAATGTTACGACTGTGCAGTTTATTGTTATATCTCCTGTAGGTAAATTTCTGTGAAAGGATTGAACTGACACTTTCGTATGTGTTTAAAAACTGTTGTAAAGACTATGTCTGCATCATTCCACAAATACCAGATTGGTGATACAGGTATGAAATTGTACAGAAACAACAAAGAAGACTAGAGATTTTCCTGTACAGATCTACAAACAAAATTGAGAGCTCGCCATCTTCAAGATGTTACCAGTAAAAAATGTAATAAACAGAGGCTTGTTTTACTGAACTGGTCTCTTACCAGCATTCAAGATATATTTTCATGTGCTTTGTTTGTTATTAATATGATCATAATTTTATCATCTTTGATTGGCTCAAACAGCAAATTGGGAGACTTTCTCCATTAATTATTGCCATCAAGTGCTTTATTTTTCTTCTTTTTTCCCTTTCTTCAAGTGCACATGTAGGAAATAAGTCTGAAGATGCTTGAATTAACAGTTTCCAGTCCTCTTTATTTGCATGCCCACTGACCATATAAAAGTAAACCACATAACCTTTAGAATGTCTTAGAAGATTTTGCAGAGAGACTGGGATTGGGAATGGTGTTTCTTTTATTTTTTTGGTGTTAATTTTTTTTTGTTGTTAATTATGAAAATTTTTTTTGTTAATTATGAAAAAATTCAATAAAATGCATCTCCCCATAATTTAGCAGGGAAACAACTGATACCATTTTCTTGATTCCTGATCACAAGAAAGATGTGACCCCATATGTGTTACTTAGAATAGAACTTTGCCTGAAAGACATAGATACCCATTTCTTCCCTTCAAAATGTGCTATGTAGTATCTTCAGTGACTGTATTACACTGTCCCTTTCATACTACCATGTTTGTGTTTTTGAAAATGTACCACATTATACATGATTTGATTTACAATACTTCTTGCAGTAAGCTAAGGCAGCTTAGTAAACCACAATTTATTTAACAACCTTTTACATACTTTAATGCACGTATCTCTTGTTGCAATAGTTGTTACACGGGATTTTACATGGCTTTGGCTGAAAGCCAGGATGGGAGCAAAGTAAATTTGTCTTTCTCAACTAGTGGCATTACTATAGGGCTAGACATAAAAAATGCAGCCAACTGATTGAGAAGATATAGTGCCAGATTGTGGATTAGGATCTACCACAGACAGGTGCCATTTGTGGATCCCTGTCTGAATCTTAGCAAACCCAGAGTTTCATCAGATGACTAAGTCTATCTTAGCTCCCTAGAGGAAGTTCAGTCTGCCTCTTGAGCCTGGAAGAGAAACAGAGGAATAGACTACAAAAGAAAACCTCCTTGAAAGAGGCAGATTTATCAGCACTGCCAAAGAAGTTGTAAAACATGCTGTTTGCAATAAAATAACATGCTGCATGGCCCTCACCCTGGTATTCTGCTTTGACACTAAAGTTTGCAAACCTCAGAATCAAGAGACAATAGGCAGAAAGTAGAAATGTGGACTAGGCTGAAAATACGATACAAACCAGAAAGATAAACATTATGCTTTCCACTTACTAGAACAGGTATCAGAGGCAAAATGGGACTGACGACCTTTCCACTGAGTTTGGTGTCCCCCCATTCCCAATTCCTGACAAAATCATAGACTCACAGAACGGCTGGGATTAGAAGGAACTTCCAAAGATCATCAAGTCCGACTCCCTGGTGTGGGCATGGGCATCTTCCACTAGACCAGGCTGTTCAAAGCCCCATTAAACCTGGCTTTGAACACTGCCAAGGATGAGGCATCCCCAGCTTCTCTGGGCGACCTGTGCCAGTGCCTCACCACCCTTATTTGAAAAAAAAATAATAAAAATCTTCCTGGAACAGAAGATGCAAGCTGCACTTCAGAGGAAAAAAAGGCTTTGGTGTCAGTTACCAGTAAGATACTGGTGGGAGCTTTAAGGATACCCATAAGGACTGCAGAAGGGAAAATGGGAGCAGATGGCTCTCGAATAAAAACATACTTCATGTATGTACTAGAATATGAAACAAGTGTGTCACACAGGGAAAATATTTTGGTAGTCCACATGCACTCTAGGAAATCTCTTACTGGTAATAACAGGTAAGCCATTGAGAAAACATTTTGTCAATGAACCATAAGCATCAATATAACCTTCAAGAAAAGGAGAATTTCTGTGGCACTGAATAAGATGTTTCAGAAACAAGCACAGACAATTTTGTCTGCCATTTTATTATTTGGATTTCTCACACTAGCTAAATTACAGGTGAAAAAATAATAGCATCAGAAAATGTCACAGGGCAAAGCGTCTGGGAAAAAGGAGGTATGGCACAGTAATTTAATACTCAGAAATGCCTTAGAGATATAGCACATTCCACAGTGTTAAACTAAATAACCTCACAAACACACAACGCATTAAAAAGTGCTTTATGACTAGAAATACTGTGATAATTTCATTTCATTTAACAGACACATCTCTTGGAAATGGAACAGAGTCAAAAAGAATTGTATTTATTATCTACTGAGAATAAATAAAATACTGTTTGGTGAACTTAAAATCTATGTGAAGTAAACCAAGCTCAGAGGAAATGGTAAAGAATTCTTCAGGTTACAAAATCCAGATCCATGTTTTGTATAAAAAAATCCCACACCTAAGTAGTTCTGCAAACACTCACTGTGTCAGATTTCAGGCTGCCTAGGAAAATACATTACTACTCCTTAAGTGCCTTTGGAGGAAAAAAAAAAAGCCTACTACATTCCAAATAACTACTGAAAATCCTATTAGTTTTTATCTGTTCGTGGAACAGGTTAGCCCTAAAATTAAGGTGTTGTTTATAAAGCTCAGCAAATGTATCCTGCAATTTGTATGATTTGGAGATATCTATCTGTTCTCATTCCAGCTTACAGGATGTTATGGCTTAGTCTGGACACAGAGGGAAGCTACAGGAACATTTCTCCTGTCTTTATACTGCCTATATGAAACTTTATCAGTTTACCTAATAATCTTCCAGGAGCCTACTGAGGTCATAAGAAGGTCTTACTGCTAAAAAGAGAACGCTGATGGAATATGCAACCTTTGCTCTGTTAACTTCTCTGTTAGTAGAACTATGTATGGAAATCTAGTATTCTTCACTGAGTTGTTCACAGAAGCTGTAAGGAGTGAAACATTTCCCTCTCTAGGTGAGCGAATACTTCAGAATTCTTAGATGACAGCAACTTTCTTTCCAGTTCAGCTGCCTTTGGAGATTCCTGCTAAACGCAAGTGGCATATAATGTCATAACTTTGCGCAAACTCCCTTTAATACTGTAGGGAAAAAAAAAAATATTTTCAGTTTTGTATTTGTATTCAGGTCTCAAGAATCATGATGGAGCTCTAAAATGCAGGAAACTATGTAGGGTTCCTCTGCCCTTTGGGGAACAGCATATCAACTTTCTAACACTGATTTTGGTCAGGGATTAAAATCAGTATGTTGTGGTAACACAGCTAAGAGCCTAACAGAATATTTTATTAAACAGCTAGCTACAACATCTTATCACTTAAGTTTCCAGAAGGGGGAAAATAAGCCTTGCTTGATATGTAACAGCTCTCTCAATGTTAGCAACTGAATTCTACATTGTCAAAACTACATGAAAACTCACTAGGCAAACATTTGATCTCTAATTATCACTCCACTACTGAAGTTTTTTGACAGGGTGCAAAACTAAAGTTTCTCATTTCTGGAGAAATAAAAAATTGTATCTGTTTAAAAACAGTAGGAACATGTTCAAACCTCTACAATAAAAATGATTGAGTGTATTGAGCTCTGTCCAAGCAACAGCTCTGCAGACCTGTTCATTCTCATGCTGAAAGCATTAAGAATCATTCACCTCGTGCACTCACGGTATCAGCTTCATCGCTATGCTTGCTTTTTGGTTCAGGCCTGCACCTGACGCACGTGATCCTGGAAGGAAAAAGTCTCTTTTGTTCCATTCTGTCAGGGTGTGGGAATGGGGAGACACCCAGCTCAGTGGAAAGAACATTTCCTGGGCAATAGCCATAGCCCTTACCCCTCCAGCAGCTTTCTATGTGTGATGTGACATCAGTGTACTAGGGGCTTGCTGTTCATCATATGACCTTATGTATAGTCACATACTGAATAAATACTGGGGTAAGCTGAGAGGTTTAATTTTGATAGCTGGCAACTAAAAATCACTTTAGTTTTGCCTTCCTCTGCAGAACTTGCAGACATCATACTGAGATACTTCATACACTTCCTTTAGGTCCTTTCCTTTGAACTACAGTATATACTTGCAGCAGTGTCGTGTCCGTCCCCCCCCCCCCCCATTTTCCATTTACAAGGTATAAGCACCTACAAGATACTACTTCAAACCCACAGTTTCAAAGTAAAATCTAAACCATCCCCTTAAGGAGAATGTGACAGTCATGAATCAGTAGCATCACTCTTCCATGGTATCAGCTGTCAGCTGACAATCTCCGCTGTGCAAAAAGTCAACATTCAGACATGAAAATCTGCAGATCAAGATTGAAATATATAGGTAGCAATGGAAAACATGCTTGCCAGAGTTTCCTACTGCATTAACAAATATCCTGTCCATTCAGACAGTTCAAGAAAATCCCCTGCTCAAGACTTAATGAAACAATTTCCACATTTTTGCTTTCTTTTCAGAAAGCTTTTCTATTAAACGGTGTAATTCAGCTATTCAAAGGCAACAGCAACATCCAGTTTCTTAATATGACTTTAAAAAGATGAAGTAGGCAAAAGACAGCCTAAGTGAATAAGCAAAACCAGACAAAATCTTGTATTTTTCTGCTTCTAAGGAATTGACTTAAACTAAGCTTCCTCGCGTGAGGTCTGAACTTTGACCATGTTAACTATCCTTATGTTTTCACTTATGTTAAACTCCCATCCTGATGCCAGATTTTCTGTCAGATATAGTGATTGCCTACAAAGTAATAGTAAATTAAAAAACTCTGTTGTAACTGCTACTGGAGCCTTACTGGGAATGTTTTCTGAAAACTGCTCTGATATGATGAAAGAAAGTTCAAATAACTAGAAGGTAAACCCCAAGACTAATAACCAAACCCTTAGAAAGAGTCTAAACTGCAACAAATATAAACAATCTGATCCTGTTGAAACCTTACCATGTACAAACAAGGATCTTGACAACTACAGTTTACCAGCTATGGAAGAAAGTTTAAATGTAGTTAATACATTTACCCTATTTTTTTCCCCGTGACACATAAGTTTATTTGATTTGCATCTGGAGAAAACTTATCCATGTCTTGAGTTCAGCTTCTTTGTTATGGTAAACTTTATTATTTTAAAAGGCTGTGAGGACAGCACACAAAACCCTAGCTCCGCTCTTCCCACTGACTTCTTAGTGAAACTTAAGATTTCATCTGATGTATCTAAAAAATCATTTGACTCAAAAGGTGAAACTTTTTTTCCTTAAACACTATTTGAAATGAATAATGGAGTAAACCAGGAAATCAGATGTGGTTTAAGGCTTACTTACTTACTTAACTTAACGTGGAATACCTCTAACTAGTAAGGATGCTATTGGAACAGAAAAAAGAATGACAATTTTAATCACAAGGAAATGCACATTTTACTTTTCTTGTCCCTTTCAAGTCCATGTGGGAGTGACAGTTCCCAAGAGTCTCATCCATTCAAGTCCTTCGCACTCACAATTTTCCTCAGTGAATTTCCTTCCAACATCATGATGTTTTTTAACCTTCAGGCCAACCAGACAATTCTTTCTCTCAGATGGCTTTAAGATCAGTCTTCCAGCCCCCTTTTGCAGCTCATTGGCTTTACGAATTCCTATCCCTGACATATTCATTATAAAAATTCTGCTCTCACTGACAACCTGAACTCCCTTTTCCCTACATTCCTTGTCATTCAGGATTCTCTGTTCTGTATTCTTTTGTCCTCATTGTTAAATTTCTTTTTAACCCTCACCTACATGCTCCTGGGTTTTAAGACAGATGATAGCTTTTTCTTCTTGCTAGCTGCATCCAGGATTAATGACATAGTACTTTCTTCTTTGCTATATATGGTTACTCATCTTGAGAGCAGTCTTGCACCCAAGAGAGTCCCTGGAAAGTGCATATTAAAATCTTCTTCAGTAGCCCATCCCATCAGATCTTGACAGATAAGAGCAGTTTCCTCCCATAAAATACCCATCCTATAGTGCATGGCTTTGGTTCCCAGCCAGTTTTGCTGAGAGCTCCTCCTCTTCTATTATAATCAGCACCAAGAGCATCGTTTGTTTTGAGAGGATCTAGCTCCAGTTTCTGATCTTCATAGAAGGGCACCAACTGGCAGCTGCCTCACTTCAGGAGCAGTGAACGGAACTCAGCTCAAGAGGTGACTTTGCACCACTGCTCAGTGGGGCACCAGAAACAATGAGGAACTTTTGGAAGCAATGGATAGAAAACCATTCCTTCTTGGTTCTGTCCCAACAAACTGAACTGCCTGCTTGTACATGGATAATCCTAGCTGTTGAAGCAAAAATGTGTTCAGGATTACATATTTATTTTTTTTCCTGCATCACACAGTACGTTTTGTTTCTGCAATAAGCTGCATATATGTGCTGATCTTATTTCTAAATATTTGTGTTTGACACAGTAGCTTAACACAGTAGCTTCCTGTTTTATCTCTCAAGTTTTTATCTTCATAATAAAGGATGATGTTTTATCTGTTCCTCAGAAGCTTTTCCCTTGAAGACTCCTACCTGTGCTAATGGAACAGCAAAGGGAAATAAATACTGTTTGACAAGAACATAAGATAATCAGTTTTTTACCTAAGCAGAGGTGAATATGAAGTTTCCCTCACTTAAGGCAGCCATTAGCACTTTGCATAGTTACAGTCAAGTCCACTCAGGGTTTTGGAAAACTCAGGGAAGTTCTCTGACAGGTCTGGTCTGACAAGCAAGAAATTTTCAGAGTGGCCATGAACATGTAAAAGCTTTTCAGATACCGTCTTCCCCTGTCCATCTAGCATATTATGACACATGCAGCATGTCTTAAAAAAAGAACTGCAGCACTTAAAAATTTATTTATTTATTTATTCCCCTCCCAGATGTACGGGAATATCAGTGCATGAGTTCTTAGTAAAGAAGTTCAGTTCTTCAAAACCAAAATCAGCAGCTGATGTGTACTGTCTCAAAGGCTTGAGCAACCAAAAATTGGCAGGTCTTCAGCTCAGATGACTGGTTCTCTCTTGGTAACATCATCATTGAGGCTTCTTCAAGAAAAAAGTCTTGCAAAAGCTGCATAAGCTATATTTAGAAGCCAATATGTTGCGGAGTTTAAGTACTACTCAAAATGCTTTCAATTTCCTTTATCTGTGAAGGTTTTTTTAAACTAATGATTTTTCATGCTGAAAGATGCTCTGTGAACACAGCTTTTAAACAGGAGACACCCAGTTTTATAGCTTACAAAAGGGACTAATTGTGTTCCACAGCTTCCTAACTAGTTTGATCCTTGAACTCCGAATCATTCTTCCGTCTGGTTGGAAGTGGAATGCAAGATGACTGCTTCCCTAGAAAGCAATGCTGAGAATGAACTGTAAATGCCTAGCTCCTTTTCACTTCCCCAGTAACATATTTGAAAAGAGGAATTTGTTTCGTGTTTCCTCAAAAAATTGCCCCACCACATCATGAGCTAGTCTCTAAAACAGGCTCTCCTGTTGAAAGAGGAATTCATAAAAAGTACTTATAAGTTGAGATAAAAGAGAAATGGTTTTATATTAAGAAAAAACTGTGACAGATAAAAATTCTTTAAAAATTTTGTAAAGTTTATAAGACTACATAGCCAGTGTCTTTCATGAAAAATGGCCTAAGTACCACCACCAGCTTACCTGATGGTAAGTTTATTTCAGCTGCCTATTGCTCAGCAGAATGGAAAAAAACACACAAATGGGAAAGGATTACTTTAGATCTGGGATAGCAAATGTGGGCTTTTAAGGGCAGAATCTCATCTTTATACCAGTCTAGTAAAGTCCTGATTCCCTGATGGTAGCATGCAAGTACAAAATATATCTGAAAACATGTAGGCATTTCTCCAAAAAGTTTGAATGTTCAATTTGTGAAATTACAGACCAATGCTATAACCTAGTATTTAAAAATTAAATACTGATTCTTACACTGTTCATAAAGAAGGAATCCTAGTTCTGAATGTTGGTGGCTTGTTGCACATAATAAGGAATATTTATATTCATTTCAGTGAATGGCAGAAGCATCACTGGCTTCTTGTCTTCCTGGCTTCAGTGCTACTGAACTTCGGCAAGATGCCATTCATGACTCACACTATTTATTTATTTATTCTTTATTTTTAGACTAATGGGAACTTTATGAATTCCTTCCCTGATTTCTAAGAGAAATACCACTTAGCTGTGATCCTGAAAAAGAGTGATTCAGAATCTTAGATTACTACCTTAATGAACATCCTTAACTCTTAATGAGAATGGTTAATCACCAAATAATTAATTTGAATTCTGAAGATACTATTACTAAATTTTGATTTAAAATTATTCCCTTGCCCATACAGAAATTCACACTATTTCAAGGTTTGTCAAGTTGACTATTAAGTTTCAAGAATTTTTTTTGAAATCTCAGTAATATTTTTCATTTGCAATTTTATGTAAATCTTAAAGAAAAAGCTCCATAAAAAGCATATGCATTACATATAGCATAAAGAACCTATGTCATCCTTCAAGTGACAAACCACATGAAAATGCATGCGCAGTTAGGAAGGCAGTAGCGCAATACCACATGTATGAAACAAGCTCAGTGTCTGGAATGGTGGGAGCTCAACTCTAAGATAGCCTTTGGGATAGTTTCAGCTCTTAATGTATCTTGCCTTTTGTTATACACTCTTGCTTTTTCTGGGTCATCATTTTGATTATAACTTTTGTAGTTCAAAACATACATTAGAAAGTATAATCATGCTGTAGTAACTTTTAGTATTAGGTATAACATACTTCCAGTCAAGGACACAGAGTGAAAGTCATTCTTCATAAATATTTGTGCAGACAATGAAGGCATTTCATGCATTTAGTTTCATGTTATATTAATGAAACATTTGGTTTTTATTCAGGTAGATTATTTCCAATGAAGGCAGGAATTTTTTCCTTCTGCTAGAAGCGTAAATTGTAAAAGCATAACATACAGCTTCCTCTAAATGAGATGTAGTCAGACATGAGAATGAATTGGTAAGCTTTTATTTAGTACACAAGTGGCATTAACTGAACCATCTCCTGCATATAATTTACTTTAAAGTCTGTATTTGCTATTTTAAGAGTTAGCATTTAAACCTTTAGTATTTTATTACACAATTTTAGCTTGAGTATTTTCCAATAAATCACAGCTCACTCTCAGCTAGGATTCATTTATGATGTTACTTTCACCTTTTGTTTGCTGACAGGAAAATGAGATAAGAGAAAAATCTTAGCTGGAGGTCTGGACAGGCAGATATACTCGATGGGGCATGTAAGAAGCTAATAGGGTAGCGACATCTCAAGCATTCCCGTATACATTCCCAAAAGATTTTTTCCCCTCCCTTGAGAAACAACACATAGTCCAGTGGGACTTCCTGCCCCAGGAAAAGAAAGGAAGAAAAAAAGGCAATTTAAAATGTCTCTTTACAGACACAACTGCTTTTTTCTTCTGCAGAGTACTAATTTTTTCCAAAAGTTACAAGCTACTAAAACTGAGAACTGACTTTCAGAAAACACAGAGAAATGCGTTATTTTATTAAAAGCTAATTTAAAATAGCTTAAGATCTGATTGCTTGGGATTGATGCAATGCCCTTTAAATGTGTTCCCTGTCAAGATAAATGGATCATGGATGGGATAGTGATTCTTCCATTTTTATTCTAAATTTAAGCCGTAGCAACATCGATAGACTGTGAAAAGAAGTATGAAAAGCTGTTTTAAAAGGAACAAAATTGTCTGCAGAATTGAAATTTTTACAGTATTTCGTCTTCATAACATGAATACATTGCAGTGATGTGGAAATACAAATATAAGCACACATGGAAAGCCAGGCAGTATGATACTCCATTCATCACATACATGCACATTAAGCAGCATGCTATACATATATAGGTAAAATACTTCATATTGCGTATATGAACTGCTGTGATGAAACTGTAACAATGTTTTCTTCTTTTTAAAAAGACTACATTACATTTCACTACTATCCATGTTTAGTAGGATCCAGAAAGTCAGGCTCACCCCAAGAAACCCAGCCTTCAATTATACTACAAAAAAACTCAGTTTACATATTTAGTATTTCAATTGCAAGTGAAGTCTATTTAAATAGCCCGTGACAAAACTGTATATTCTGTCTTTATATACAAAAATATATCTGTGAATCAGAAATTTAAGGTTCTATGGCATATATGAATGACCTTCTACAATGAGACCATAGCACATTGGCATAAGGTTCAAATTATGGGCTAAATTCTACTGCAGGTGACTCATGAAGAAACCAGATGCAGCCACAGTCCAAAGAACACTGCCACCCTGAAACAAGGGCAAGGCGTCTAAGACCAAGTATTACTGGGTAAAGAGGACTGAAAACATCTCCAGCATGAGAAATAGGAAGGTCTCATCTGCACTCTGAAAAAGTATTCAGAAAAAGAACTAATGAAACTCATCAGCGGTTTTCATATTTTGCACTGTCACTAGAACTAAGCTAAACTGACTATGAATGCTTCAGTTCATTTTCCATCTTGCTCACTTTTGTGTATAAACACAATTTTTAGAGAACAAAATGTCAGGATGATGACTAAAGGTATTGGAAGAGGTGATTAAATGCTTTTGGTTTAAATTCACAAAGATATGTTTTGAATAAAGCACAGGACATTTTCAGTAGGGATGCAAGAGTAGTAACTCAAAAAGCTTTTGACAGCTTAATATATGTCAAACACTGTAGCTTCAATGTATGTTTAAAAGTGCCTAGTTGCGAATGTTGTATTTTCTGTTGTTAGGTTTTCTACAGGATCCACTCCACTTTCGAAAATTCAGAACAAAAATAAGAGGAAAAAGACTACAGACATGCCATTATCCCTGCAATTTTCTCTGTATCTACATTAATGACTAAGCATGCAATTTGTGTTCCAATATGTGTTGCAGTACAACCTGTTCAATACTTTTGCAAGTTCTTTTGAACTACTTTGTAAACTAATTACTAGGCACAATCAAAGTCTGTATAGAAACAACTGTTCCTCATGGAAACCTAATGCATATTCTTTGGGTTTCCCCATTCAAACTATGAAGAAAGCTGGTTATAGTTAAATTATTCCATATTTATCAGACAGCCAATGCCAAGAATATCAAGGGCCTAAAACTTCAAATTAATGGCAGAACAATCAGTTGTCAGTGCAATCAGAGGAAGACAGTGACCCTCATATATACTAATATCCTTGGGCAAATATTGGGCAAAGTCTGTATTTAAAACTCTAGCATATAATTTTAAGTCATGTTACTTCTTACAGTAACTTTTCTATGCTATTGACAGCCACAGTTGTCTTAGTAACAGCTTTGAAGTTAGTGCTTCCAGGCTTAGTCAAAATTCCCAAAATATTGTGAGAGCTGGTGCAAGGAGGAGAGCAGGAACACATGACTGGAGCATGAAGGTGTATGACCGTTCCATTTATCCAGCAGTCACCTGTTAGAATGAACAACCTAATGCAGCTGAGCTTCATACAGTATATCACACACAGCAGTTGCTGAGTTTATGGGGCTAATGACATCTTTTGTGCAATGAATCTGCTGATCTAAATACAGGGCTATAGAGATATGACTGTAGATAAACTGACCTCTTTGATACTTCTCCTATCAATTTTAGGATGATGCTTTGTTGTAAGAATAAAGATTATCTTCAGATTTCATTTGACAAGAAAAAGTCTAAAAACTGCTTTTGGAATTTTCTCAAACTTACAGATAATGTCCTTGAAAGTGATGAATTGCTTAGTTTAGCAATCCGTATTTCATTCAAGGAAAAAAGATCTTGATAGATTCTGATGATCTTAGGGGTTGGATGGTGAATCCTTGGATGTAAAGGATCATGCAGCTCCAGCCACCTTCCTGCTTCTACTAAGTGACACAGCATTATGTAGAAACTCAGGATTAACATACTGCTCTCTGAAAAGAAATGTTAAGTTGAAAGAATCAGTAATATAAACATTAAGAAAATCACCAAACTTTATTAGGAAAGACTGCTGCAATACATGACAAATTTAATAAAATGAAACTAGCAGCCAGTACTATTTGTACCATTTATACAAGGCAGCATTTGGCAAAGCAGGGATATATATATTCATATAGTTATAAATGCTGCCAGGAACATGACTCTTTAATTAGTACTAGCCCATTTGGCAACAAAGAACAAAAGCAAGACCTCATTTATAACTTCAAATGAGAGAATGATAACATGCCTTCAAAACGCACAATTAAGTTACTGATTTTTTGGAAAATTGTTCTGTATTATGCACACTATACAACAGCAGTCAGGAAGGCTCTCCGTTTAAATAAGTACTGGCAACCTTTCCTAAAGGATTAATACTATCTCTGCCAATGGTTAGAAAACAAATTTCTTTTAACGCATACTCCACATGTTGTCTTTTCTTTCTTGCCAATTTAAAGCTTACTTAAAAAAAAAAGACAATCTTGGCTATAAGAGCAATGTTTTGGAATGTGCTCCAATATGATTGATCTGTCCTCGTTCTTTTGGTAATGTTGCTAAAGTATTTTCATCAAATTTTATGATTTTATATGATTTGAAGTAATAAAGCATGACAGCCCCAAACTGATGACCTTAGAGAATTTTGTCTCTAAAAATGCATTACCATAACTGTATTACAAATCTTAATGGTGAAATTATTTTTTCAGTTTTCCCAGCTGTTTTTGCTATTTAAGCATACTTTGAGACATGTTTTTTTCCCATCTGTTTTCATTTTTATATTTACTTTCTTGAAGAATACATGCCAGCCAGTCTTAGACAAAAAATAGAATGCTTCATGAAAAGAATCCCATTAAGACTTACTGAAATGCTATTAACTATCTATTCCTTCTTTCAAATCTGAATACGTTAATACCTCTTTACCTCTTCCCTGCAATTTCTTTTAAGATTGGATTGATTGACTTACTCCCTCAAAAGCAGAATTTCTGAAAGATGCATCACTAATAGTCTGGTTTTTGACTATTTTTTTGACAATTACTTTGTCTAAAATACCATCATGTAATCTGGGTTGACATACTATCAACAAAAGTCTTATACGCCAGCTATTAATCAAATTAAAAAGAGATTAAAAGTTGACTTTCCATAACTAGCCATGTGGGTAGGAGAAATCTGGCAAATAATCCCTGCTGCACCTTCCAAATTTGAGCAAAATATGGAAGACGACAGACATGCTGTTCAGACCAAGCTGTCAAGCCTCTGAACTCATGGATGGGGACTGAAACATTTTATTCCTGTGCCATTCCCTCTTGCAAATGATCCAGGGTATTCTCTCCCTTGCAGAAATTTTGAGTGTGCTGCTTCTTACAAAGGAAGGAGGCTCCTTGGTAGGAGCTGATAAATAGTATTCTACAAAGAAATATGCCACAAAGAGCTGAAGCCTTTCAAAATGGCTCCTAATCCTCAGTGTTGCTGATGAAATTTAACCTTAGTTATCTTAACCAGAGCCTGTATTGAAAAGGTTCTTCCACCTCCCTCTCAGGGAAGGCCAAGGGCCTTGCTTTCTGAGACTGCAATGGGAACATGTTCTGCTCTTGCTAAGGTCAGTGGGAGAGAATGGGCATTTTGGTTTAAAATAATTCCTTTATTTGTCTTTGAAGAAAGATGAAAGTAAGCACCTGCCCCCTAAAAAATAATGAAATGTAATAGTACAAAGGCCTGCTTTCTACAGTTTTCCACTGTATAATGAAAAGGGAGGAAAATACAAGCAAAGAGGGATGAGTGTGTATCTTGATTCAGGTCAGGAAAAGACATTTTATGATGTGTACATGAAAGATTGCACAAAAGTGGGAGAAGATTAGTGAACATGAAGGAAAAAACAGAAGGGATTTATGTAATCATGGTATGTAGGGTTTTTTCTGGAGAAAAAAAACCCTGAGAAGCTCCAAAGTCACTTTATAGGTCAGTATCATTTTGATGCTGCACGTTGCTCTAAATTGGAGTAAATGAGCCGGATCATAAAACTGGCTTTAAATCTTAAAATAAATCCCTTTTGATGTTCGTATTTCATGCTTTCAAGTAAGTACAAATACCATATTCCCGAAGTTACTTAATATTTTTAAGTTTAGAAACAGATGTGATGACAAATTGTTAAACTAAAGTCAAGAGAATACTTCAGTGATTTGGAATACATCATATGAATGAGATACCATTTGAAAGAGGTTAGATTCTTGGAGATAGGCTTATACTCACAGATATTCAAATAAGATAAATTATGAAAATGTGCATCTGTTTGTCCAGACAAAACCGCTTTCGAAGGTTGCAAGCAGAGTGAGAAGGGGTGTAAAAATCTGGCAACCAGAACTACCAAATGCCTTAAATTGTAATCATGGGTTTTGTGTACTGTAATCAGAGCAACATTACAGCTGTGTGTTTTAACTGGGCAATTGCCTGAGCCTACCGTAAAATGTTTACCTTACCTTTAAGCCCAGAATTAACTCATTTTCTAGTGGCGTGTTTTGGAATAAGTCAGTGATAACATTTTCAAAGAAGTCATGGAGTTCTGTAATCCTATTTGCAGAGATGGCTTTGCTCTGATTACCGGTTTGATCTCTCTCTAGTTAACAAGGAACCAACCCTGAAGAATAAAGTTTAATATCCAGTTATTTACACAGCAGTATAGTAGGTGTCGGTCAAAGTTTGTGCCAGATCTGAAGCTCAAAGCAGTGTACTCTGTTATAAAATGACTACTAAAAAAGGCTTATTAGTTTAGTCACAGAAATGACTTCAGAATCAAGTATTTAAACCAGTTTTTTCATTCCTAAATATTAAGCATTTAAAAGTACTTCAGGTTTTTCGCCTGTTTCATTTCTTTATTTAAAATTCTGATAAAAATGCACAACAGAACAGTGTTGAATGACATCTGACCTCTTCTCTGACTTCTAGTCATAGGATGAAAAATGCTTTTGAAAATATTTAAGTCTGGATACAGGAAGATGACTAAACTCCTAAGCTTTTGTCTTCTAAAACATTCCCATTGCTGCCAAAGCTGGTGAAGCTCCTCTGATGGTTACAGTGGTGGGAGCACTAAGGCAGGAAAGCTTCAAGTGCCTGCAAGCATTCTTACCACTGCACCTTCTACCTACCTCCTACAAATCTCTATTCCTGCCTTTAGAAAATGGGTGGCCACACATTCCTTGTCATATTTGCCCTTCCTGTCAGCGCTTAACATGAGGAAACTTCACATAAATGTATAACAGACAAGGAACAAATTTGTTTAGCAAGGCAGCCAGCAGCCTTACTATACTACCCCCCCTCCAACATTTAAAGAATGCAACTATCTTCTCTCTTTCCTTTCCCATGTAGCTTGAGAATTACATCCAAGACAGTATGAAGAAAGAAATGGTAGAGATCCAGCAAACTGCAGTGCAGAACCAGACTGCAGTAATGATTGAAATAGGCACAAACTTACTAAATCAAACAGCTGAGCAGACTCGCAAATTAACAGATGTTGAAGCACAAGTAAGTAATGAATTTCAAACTAAAAATGCTTCTGCTTCCAGACACCCACAATTACACATTTAACACAGTTTAGTGTTACACTGTGCAGTTCAACAATTAGAAGTCAATCATTATAATCAATAGCTCTATCCATCTTAAAGAAACATTAGTAGTTGGTAATACATGGTTCCATCTCAAGCCCACTGTTGTCACTTGAAAAACTTCCATTGCAGGAGGACTTTAAGTGTGTCTAGCAAGACAATTGTTCCATTCATCTTTAAGGATAATGTACTTAAAACTACTGTACTGTATCCAAGCATCAGTGTGCTTTTATACAACCCCCATTGTATATTTTTGTTGATAATTCACCTTTCACAACCAGAAAAAAGAGAGTTCCCTCAGCCTGCCTTTCTTCCATTTATCAGGTTAATTTTTTTTTCCCTTTCAGTTTTCCTTGTGTGGTTTGTTTTTTAATGAATGTTTTCACATATACTGTAAGTGGGATAATAGTTCATTTCCAGCACATCCAGCACAATGCACTGTATTATAGTCATTTAACAGAGGGATAAGTAAACAAATCAGAGGTGAATCCAGAAAAAGGAATTAGGAGGAGTCTATTAGAAAAGTGAGAGATGAGCAAATTCACACAGAAATAAACTTGCCTACTGTACATACTCATCTCTAAATTATTTCAAACAAACAAACAGAAAGGGGTTTGTCTTTCGTTGTTAGACATTTTACTGTCTGTAGAACTCATCCAGTGAATTAAATTACATGTTTTAACCTAAAACAAACCTTTCTGAACTCCTTGATAAACTGATAGGTCATAGCTGACAGGCGTACTGAATTAAACTTTCTGACTGCATTATTCAGGAGCCCATTATTTTGCAAATGTTTGGAGAATGTACTTATTCATTCACAGTAATGTCTTTATGGAAATGACTCAATTATTTTCTGCTTAGAGGAAGAAAATCATCACTGTAACTTTCCTTCTCTGCTTGAAATTACTGGTGACTGGGTTAAGGGCTTAATTAGCAACATAAGGAAATTAGCCAAACAATTGCTCTCTCAAGGACACTTGCTTTTGGCAATAGTTTTCAATTACACTTAAGTGTGAAATCATGTCCTGAATGACTGTTTAACATGAAGGACATGAGTAATCAATTCTTCCTGCCAAGGAAAGCCAAATTCTGCTGAATTAAAAAAAGCTGTTCTAAAACAATGAGAAAATATTTCTAGAAAACATGCTTCAAAGTAATGCAATCTGATACAACCCAAAAAGTATCTTCCACATTTTCTAGTATCTGCATTTCTTTATTTAAAGATAGTAAACAATACATGTAGAGAAAAGGTAACATTAAAATTCAAGGAGTGAAATAACTAAAGTGTGGTTTCCATGATTAAGACTTAAAAATATAATTTGGGATTAATGAAAGTAGTTAAGAGTGAACTATCTAGTGATTTCAGGACTGGGCCAAGATTTCAACTAGTGAAAGATAAGCAAAGTACGTACTTTCTATACCAAACTGATAAACTTATTCCCTGAACAGCCACCATGATAGTTCTAGTAATGAAATAAGAGTATCAGAGGTAAAGCATGACAACAAAACTGAAGTACACAGCAAGTTTCAGCCATTGATTAGAAACATAGTGTAATACTGAAATATTCCCAATGATACATGGTAGTGTAAGAACAAAATCAGTGCAGCTCTGTGTATTCTTCTTCATTCTACTTCTGTGGGCATTTGTTCCCAAATTAGGTGTTAAATTCTTTTTTTTTTTTTATTTACAGGCTTAAGTAGACATTTCACAACATAAAGAAATCACAATTTATTTTAAAAGAGTATCTTAATTTTCAAATATTTTTATACATTTTATTTAGGTATTAAACCAGACAACCAGACTTGAACTTCAGCTTTTGGAACACTCTCTTTCAACAAATAAACTAGAAAGACAGATTTCAGATCAGACCAACGAGATAACTAAATTACAAGAAAAGAACAGGTAAGTTTGCCTATCAACTCAATAAAATGTTATTCCCTGATGCGTCCTAATGGTTTTAAAAACAAATGTACTCAAATAGGAAAATAAGGCCTTGTACAGAAGCTCTCCACACCCAGCTATGCCCATTACAAAGGTCATCTATTATTTAAAGCCTAGAGAATCATGCAGGTTTATTCTTCTTGTTTTCTGTTTATATATAATACTTCACTATCTAAAGTTTTCCTCCATATGTGGAACTTAAGGTTAAAATTGAAACACTTCTCAGTACTTCAGTTGTAGCCAATTTAATATTCTTCTTTAGACTTATGCATTATATAACCTGACTCAAACTAATCCAGTGCAACCACATCTTTAAAATTTATTTCCGTGTAGTACACAGCTATCTGAATACACAATCAGATCTTTCCAGAATTTTTTTCTAACCTGGGAAGTAAAGTCAAACGCTGCTCATATTCAATATTCCTTACTAGTCAACCTTACTAGTCAATCTTTTGAAATTCAGACCTGTTTTCAACTATTACTCCGATGAGTTTCTGTACTCGGCTGCTGTCCAAAGGCTCATGCCTTTTTTCAGCTGGTGTCATTTTCATATCACCAGGGTCCTATTTTACTTTTGGCAATAAATAGTTTACAGAGAAATCTAAAAGCAGCAATAACAGTAGGTTTTCTCCTTCAAAGCCATGTTTTTCAATGAGAACCATATGTGCAAAGTGCTTTTTATTTTGAAAGAATTAGCTTAAAAAACCCAGGAGACATGTTTTGACATTTTAGTTCACTACTCTACTACATTTATATATGCTTTCTAAAAGTTTTATCTACCAGCTTAATAAAAAAAAGCATCCTTATGAAATGGAAAGCAAAGTAAATACTGAATTTTAAAATGTCACTTTTTTTTTTGTGTGTTGAACTCTGCAGACTTTAGACTACCCTTGTAAAACCCACGTAAAGACAAAAGCATTATTTCTCACCTAGCAAAAGACAATCTGATACTGAGCTAATCTGCCTGAAACATAAGGTTCAGGATTTTTTTTTTTTTTCGATAACAGCAGTGGATTTTCGGTAAACTTATCCCTTCTGTTCATTCATCTTTTAACATCAGCTTTCTCAGAGCCCGCATCAGAACAATGACCAATGAAATAATATTTCAGCCAGTCATGTACTAATACCAGCTCCAGAACAGGAGATGGATTACACATATTCAAGCAACTATTTGCATGTTTCCCTGTCTTAACATCATAATGTTTATTTAAGTATATACTTTACTATAATTACAGGACATTCAAAAAGTTCATAGGTTCACCTTTAAATAAGTTCTATCTTTTTATAGGGTAAAACCCATGAAATCTTCCACTATATCTTTTCATTCATAATGTTGAGTTATCAAACACCCAATTACTACACTTTAAAAGCCTGCTATACAGACTATAGTAGATGTTGTTTATGAATGTGCTAATATAATAAATTAAAGCGCATGTATCAAACTAAACTCAGCTTTTCTTTAGCTTTCTATTGCATTCATGGCATTAGAGAATGAAATTATGTACTTATGGAGAAAGAAACTTCTGCAACAGGCTTGATTCTCTTTACATCATATCAGAATTGTTTCTCTGGAGCCTAACTGTAATCCTTTATTTAGCTTTCTAGAAAAAAGAGTTCTTGAGATGGAAGACAAGCACACTCTTCAGCTGAAGTCAATAAAAGATGAAAAAGATCAGCTTCAAGTCCTAGTAGCCAGACAGAATTCTATTATAGAAGAACTAGAAAAACAGTTAGTTACAGCTACAGTAAACAACTCAGTTTTGCAAAAACAGCAACATGATCTGATGGAGACTGTTCACAACTTGCTTACTATGATATCTACACCAAACTGTAAGTAAAAGCAGACATGCTTATATCATTTGAGTGACATTCCCTAAATTGTGTACATTATTAACTATAAAGTCTTGACAGCCAGTTTTGCCACACTTCTGCTTCTCAAAAATGATATAATTTTCCTTAAATTTTGCATCTGAGTTAATGAACCTATTTTTTAGGGGCACACGGGGAGGTGGTGGTGGTGGTGAAACAGCTGCAACATCTATATGTTTTCTTTTCAACATTTTTTTTCATCTTCCATTGTTTATATTGGTTTGCCTGGAGACTTCTTCAGTGGTTCTACAAAACATCTCACCTGGCATTCATTCATGTATATATTGACCATATATTTATGTTAAACTGCATGATGCAGGGCTGTAGCTTTTCTTCCTGGCTCCCAAAGGTTGCTTCTGCCAGCTCTTATTGCTCTGTGCACACAGAGTTGATCAAAGAAAGGACAGATTATAGTGGCTATAGAAGGCAAAGGAATCAGTACTGGCTCAGTTTTTAGCACCTATGTATGCACCAAACAACAAAAGCCCCAGCGCAGGGCAGCAGGTATTCCCAGAAGTCCTCGGTCTTTCATTGAAGCTTCCCTGTTCATTATAGAAATCCCTCAACCTAGCAAATTTTGTAGGCAATAATCTCACCCTTAAATGCTTGACAGCCCTTCAACAAATTACAGTCACTGAGCACAGCTTCCGAGTTTATGCAGATTCACATGCTCCATTAAAAAACCCTACACAAGCCATAAACTGAAAGTTATGGCTAAACCAGATTTAAACAAATGAACAAATTCCTTACTTTGAATTTCATGTCTGATATGGAACTTTTCCAAATTAATAAGGTATAGCTGTTATATATAAAACAGTAAAGAATTTGGCCTATTTGCCTATAAAATTCTCAGGGCTTGAAACACAGATGCATATATAACCTCTAAAAAAAGATTTTAAATTAAATACTAGAAAAAATTTAAAATACCTGTCATTACAACTTAGAAAACAGTCTAGATGGACTGTGCTTTGTTACTGTAAGTTGAATCACAAAAAAGGAAAAGGATGTTCAGGAGTCCTTGCTTTCAGTGGCATCCTAAATTATATGATGTAGGTTTTTCTAAACAAAGTAAATCCCAAGTTTTTTGCCTTAATTATTGATACTATCCCCTTAAATACCATTACCAAGGCTGTACATGTTCCTGCTGATATTATCTGCTATGCTAGTGCACAAATAAGTAAACAAGTCAAAGTCATGTTGGCTACAACACTGTTAAACCCAGAGTGGAAAAAATAATGAATGCTTGCCAAAAAGACAAAATCAGCAGGGAAAGCTTCTAAGACAGTATACAAACAATAGAGTGTGGAAAAGCTATCAAAACACTGAACGTTATTTTTATGTTTAAGGCAAAGCATGTAAACAGGTAAATAATGAATAAGCAAGTTCTTTTTCGAGACCATAATAAGCAACTGTAATATAAGCATGTATTTATCTGGCATCTAAAACTTTGTACTAATAGGCTGTGCTTGTTAGATTAAGTTAAAAGGGAAAATACACAGAACCAACCCCAAAAGGGTAAAATATGAAGTATCAGTCAGCAGGCAAAGTGCCAGGAAATTCCAACCTCCATAGTTAATAAAGAACTGAACAAAAAGATGAGCTTTAGACTGTTCTGTAAAATAAGAAGGCTTAGGCATATTAAAATACATTTTTTACACAAATGAATTCCAGAAGGGATATCTCCTTTGTGGGTTGGGCTGCGCTGCCAAGTTTCAGCTTGGTACATACAAAATTGTGTCAGCTCAGTACAGGGTCAAAACCACTAGCTAAAACTGTGTAAGTGAAGTTATTCCAGTCAGCGGTATTAGAAAAGATTTCAAAACTCTTATGTTAGATTTCACAACACTAGAGTACTGGCCAAAGGTCATTATTAATATAATCAGTTGCTAGTTAGATACATTTGCAATAGTAGTTAGTGCATGCGGAGGTTGTAATGCATGTAGGAGTCCCAGCAAAGGCAATGAATGGAAACAGAAACTGTTCAACTGAATGAGAAACAATATCCTAATTTCTCTTATTCGACATATTAAGAAATGTCAGCACTTTTTAACCTATGAAGCAACCACGCTCGTATCAAAATAATGTCTCTAAATAATACACAGTAGCAACACACATAATTTTACCTTAATTTCTTTTGAGATCAGGCGTATTTTTCAGAACTGCAAAGTTTTAAGCTGATTACATCATTAATTGCTTCTTAGTAACATCTGTTCATCTTCTCTTAATGCCTTCAATTTCTGTTGTATTTTTAACAGCTAAGAACAACTTCATAGCTAAAGAGGAGCAAATCAGCTTCAAAGACTGCGCCGAGGCTTTCAAGTCTGGACTGACAACAAGTGGAATCTACACTTTAACAGTTCCAAACACTGTACAAGAAAAGAAGGTAGGATGCCTATAACGTGCTACCTAGGCATAAAAGTTACTAGATCTGGTAAATACACTATTTTAAAAGCTAATTAATAGTGAAGTTTATTACTTATCATTTTTTTTTTTTTAATGAGCATGTTATCACTTATAGATCTGAGTGTCTCACCAGAAGTCCTTCAGGTGAAATCTTGCCTTAGTCGAAATGAACAAGCATTTTGTTGTTCATTTCAACATGCTAGAATTTCATTCTTTGTTTCCTCATAATTAACACAATTAAAGAAATATAGTACTATAATTTCTTTATAAAATCTCTAACTCCAACACAATTGCTATGCATGATCAGCAGTCTCCTGTCTCCTCTAACTTCCTAGTTCCTTCATATGCTCAAGTCCTTTCAGGTGGCAAAAGAAGGTAAAATCAGGGGCAAGGAAAGAGTACTCATGGATGTGTACTCATGTAAGCAATCTCCTAGTACTGGATTCAGTACTGGCTTCCGATTCTTTGTTATGCAGAGTTTTAAGGGCATTTGTGTAACAATCAGATAGCAATTACATCAGCACAAGTGACACTGGGTGACAGAGAGGACTTTCTTGGAAAATACCACTCTGATTTAAATAGAAGATGAGTTTGTGGTGTTTTCACTGTATCAGTTCAAATTAATTCCTCTACGGATATCTTGTCTCCCTATGTGTTTAACTGAAATGAACTTCAGTGTCAATTTAGTTTAAAGCAACGCACTACACCTTTATAGAAGAAATCTTGAAATAAAAATGGCACTCTGGATGAAAGAGTGGATGCCTGACAAAGATTCTCCATCTACTAAAGTAAATAAAATGATAAAGGTTCAGATGGTATAATTCAGTCAAAACAGTCAATAAAATCTGAAAGGCAGAAAAGTGGCAGGTGGACTGTGCGGCTATAAGCATTCTGAGGAGTGAGACTCGAATGTTTCTTTCCAACTTCTCAGATACTTCTTGGCTGAGGTGGCCAAGAGGCCAAGGGACATTTGAACATAAACAAAAATACTTAATATATTTCTTAGACAAACGCTAAATAATTTTCTACAGTTTTTGTAATCTCATAAAGTAGACATTCACTTACCAAAAAAAAAAAAAGTGTTTTATGGAGTGCTTAAGGCTCTACTTTATTATATCAGAAATACTTGGGGGGAAGAAACTAGCAGAAAATGTACAAAAGCAGAGAAAAATGAGGGCACATATGGAAAAGCAATTGGTAAAATTCTGACAGAGAAAAAGTGAGAGAATCAAGTTGTGATAGCAAAGGTTTGGAAACTTAAGTTCACTGCTGACTAGTCTGTGAAGTGCCAGAACTTCATCTAACCCAAGCCAGACTTTGTGATCTTTACCCTTACAAAGCTCTCAACTAAAGGAAATAAGTAATGTGTTTGGATAAGTTCTATAAAATACAATACGTAAAGTCTACAATTTCTGCAGATACCATCAGAGAAATTACAGTATTTGCAGTTTGTTTCCTTTGGGAAAGAAAAAAACAAACATAAGAGGCTGGTTTTCATTTGGAATAGTCTAGTCTATATTCAGTACGTCTGTTTCACAAGAAAGTTATGTAAGATGCAACAAAGTGTTTTATTACACATGAAGCAGAATGGTATTTAAATAGCATATTTATCTACAGTCACAGTTTTAAAAGCTAAACAAGATGCAAGCTACTGCATCTCTAAAGTAATAGATTACAGCAGTCTTTGTGAGACATCTCAGGAATGATTACATTCTTTGATTCTCTATTACTTCTTTCAGGCTTTTACATTTGATTTTAATTTTACTATCAAACATAATATATATAACATTCATATTTTCTAAAAGCAGACACAAGTGCATGCCATATTACAGAATGAAAATTTCATAACTTTAACATTTCATTTTCAAAGCCATAAATGTTTAGGCAATATGTATGATCTGAATAATGCACATTTCTACAAAATTAAAACCTACCAAAATACTCTATCCCTGAAACGAAAGTACAGTCAAAAATTTCCTAAAATATAAGATATTAAAATGGACATTAAACATTTAATCATGTCAGATTAAACATTCAAACATGGAGGCTTAAAACACTTAACAAAAATACCTATTCTGGTAATTGACTAGGTTAAGAAAGTAGTTAAAATGTAATAATTTAATTAAATTAGTAATTCATTTAGTAATATCAGAGATTTTATTCTTATTCTGCCTACTTCAGAGAGAATGAAAAAGACACTTAAAAAGACAGCAGAGGTTTACTTACTGTATGGCATGGAAAATAAAAGACTAAACAGTTTTAACCTGAAGCAGATTTTTTATATAAATACAAATGTGGAAGAGGAGTTGTCAAGGGAAGTGAAGTTTTAGGGATAATCAACATGTTACACCATTTTCAAATGTTTATGATGTGGATGGCCACTCGGACCAGGAAACAGAATGACCTTTTTTATGTGCAGAAGTGCTGCACTGCTGTTTTTTGTCTTTTCCTCTTTTAACACCTTCTGACCTCCCAGCAGGCTTATAAACAACTTCTGTGTAGTCTGTAACTGATCCCACTTTACTAATTTGTCTCCCATCATAATCCAGAACTAAAGAACTGCATACGAGAACTGAGAGGAAAACAATTATTTCATTCCATTAATATTTTCAAGCTTTCAAGCTTTCCTATTCTATGCCAGGACAAAAGCTAAGTCCTTTTAAAAACACTGAGGAAAAACAGCAAAAGACTGCTGACACAAGGAAAAATGGCAGAGGCAAATCAGGAAAAGTCAATTGCTTCATGTTTACAGCACACACCTGAACAGATTAACTTTCTGATTAATTAATCTGGTTAATTCTGGTCTAGATGACCCTAATATATTAGCTCAACCTTTACGCAACTGTTACAACCACATACCCTAGATCTTAAAATAGGAGCAGAAGCAATGGCTAAGCTCTTCCCCATTTCCACCCATGTTGAGGTGAATTTTTCGACTGACAGACATTCCAAGCCAAGGCTTTTTTAACCAAAACTTTCTTGCAGACAGTGATTTGGGCAAGTTTGAATTTATCAACAAAGTGGTTTTGCGTAACTTTCCTAATTATCTGGACAACTAGGTAGTCGTTTCAAAAGGAGCCAATGCCATGGACCTTACATCTAGAATACCCATACACAGATTGTTTCCAATTTTAATTCCATGAAAAAAGAACACGTGTGTATCTTCTCTGATATAGGAGGAAGTCAGATGAGAGGTTTTCTTTTTTTTGTGAATTTTAGAAGTTTCATCATATCTTTTTCACTGGTAACTGGTATTAGATTAAATTTCATTACAAAACACACATGTAGGTTGCTTGGTTTTTTTTTTCCCCCAGAAAAGAGAAACTGAGACCACAATTCTTATCTAGTCATGTCTCTGGGAGCTAGAGACAGCAGAATACAAAACCATTAAGCATCATGACTCAGAAATGTTCAGACAACAGCCAAAAGTGATATGAACGGACTCTGCGCTGACATGGCCAACGCAATTGCTTTGGTATAAAAATTGGTGTGGTTCTTCAGCCTTACTATTCAGAAAGTAGGTCTGAAAACTCTTATGCCCCAAATATGCTAATGTACAAAAATAAAGAAGAAAAATCACTTGTACTGAAAGTCAACTTCCTAGACAGTTAAGACATCAAGTTGTCATCAAACTGCTCACAGCTTACACACTTACCGTCTTTGGAAAGGGGACTGGTCCTGGTGACATGTACATTACAGCATTTTGAAAAATACAACACTGATTCTAGCTGAAGATGAAAGACATAAACAGCTGACCTTAGCTTTTATAGTACTACAGCTGCTAGAACTGTAAATACTGAAGCAGTTCACAAGATAAATCAAATATTCCCCCTGCCAATTTGTTGTAATTTGAGAGGCTAATCTCTTTATTCTTTTTGGCATCTGTTTGAAGACTCCTGCTGCCTGCCTAATCTTGGTATCTATTTTTACTAGTCATATGAAATGTTACATTTCTTTCTTTTGAATATAAAACATAGGCTAGGCTGAAAGGCCAGAAGAGTTCTGTTCTAGTAATGAGTGCTAGAGAAAGCCTCATATGCATATCATTTTACTGGAGAATGAAGATTTTTTTATTTAAAAAAAGAAGTTATAGTCAAAATAAATGCTTCGTCTCCATCATCTTTCACATATATCATGAAGAAATTGTTCCCTCTGCAAACTGACACAGTAATTTATTGTTTAAACTAAGTGAATCCTTTCCTTAATCTTCATTTTACTGAATAGCATATCTCCATCCTTAAAATTACGTAGGAATATATATCATTCACTTAACTGTATGTAATAAAAAGTAATAAACATAGATCAACTTTCTTTCATGAATTTTCTTCCTTAATCTTTACTGCCATTTTTCTTTATAGATTTTATTATTTCCCAAATTAAAAATCAAATGTGTATGTAAATTTGAAGTTCCTAGTGTTACAGTAAGTATTTGCATCTTGTTTATTCAGAGAATTGATTTCTAGAGAAATTATCTGGAAAACAAAGGAATTATTTCATAAGCGAAGCTGCATACATGAGAGTTTGAAAGATGGGGTTCTGGACTGCCAGTCAAGCCTGAAAGCTAAATATTCCACTTACTTAATAGGTGATAAAAAGAATTTTCACTTTCTAGTTAGTTCAAGGGAGCAAGTGTGCAACCACAAAGTACTTTGAGGTGCAAGGAACTGGATACATCAGTACAAATTAAAGTTGCCATTTTCAATTAAATTCCATTCACTTGACATACTTTTACAAGAAATCCCTAATCCAACTCTTTTCCTTATTTTTTATCTTTCCTAAAAGTCTCCAGTTGAATGTCTCACGGTTCTCTGATTTTGAACAGTCTAGATATAGCCTTAAAATACAGTATCTGCTTTGGATTTCCAATGTGTTACAGCCTATTGAAACACTAATACATTTAATATTTGCAGCTTTAAGGGCTTTCCCTTCAGAAGTCTGATGCCTTTGAACAGTGTAAATGCCCCTGCTTGCACTGTAAATTCCCTGTTTGTTTTATATAAATGTGCATATATAAATATAACACATACACCCTAAAAAAGCCAACTATATTGAAAACTCAGCCCACTTTTACATCCTAAGATGACACACAAGTGCTCCCGAACAGAAGCTTCATTGAAGTCATACTTTTTCAGCGAATTTTCAGCATGACTAACAGTTCAAAGAACTCAAATCTGCTAACACTGATAAGACAGCCCTCCCGTAGAAGAGGATGAAAAAGACATACAGCATCAGTGTCATTCAGTCACGATTTGGGGCATTTATAGGCACATTGTGATGAGCAGCTGTAATAAGTGTCCCCAGTATACTGGCACCTTCAGGAATACCTTTTATCTCTGATACTGCAATGAATATACACAAGAATTTTATTTAAGGCAGTCACTTTCTATTTTAATCTAGAAGGAGGCTGACTGAACAAATCACTTATTAACTTGAATTCTACTGCATGAGGGATGTGTTTAGTGGGTATTCTAAAACTGAATTCACTGAACTGCTTATTGTGTGTCAGTCCTTTCAAATGTTTAGCAATAACTTGGTAAAATTAGAGATGATTTATGAACATTTGGACATATGGGTGCTATTTTTTTGTTCTAGAATATAAGATATTAATTACAGGCTGTATATTAACATGGCTACAAGATTTAACTTCATATTTCATCTTGCTCATTGCCTGAATTTAACAGTATGTTAACATCTGTTAGTGTTAATCTGATCTGACAAGCCATGGAAATTTGAATGGATCTCTCACAAAAAGAGATGGAGAAGTGAAAACATCTTCTAGGGGAGATATTTAATCAGGAAACTCACAAAAATATCAGCGCAAGAAGGAAGTATAGAATCAGAAGCTACATTCATTTTTTAATTCCTTCAACACCAGCTATCAGCCATTTTTAAGGCATCATTTGTATTCTGTTAAGCATCATATATACTGAGAAATCATATTCATTTGTGGGCAACCACAGCTGATTTGTATGAAAGCTATGAAACCCAGCATTTTTAGGTTAATACACATTTTGCATTTGTGCACTTTAAAGCTTGGCACAAATGCTTTGTACTTCTGTTTTGCCATGATTGCATGCACTTATGTTGTTACATGCTTACTCTGGTAGGCCTACTGTGACATGGAAACTGGTGGAGGAGGTTGGACAGTTATTCAGAGACGTGAAGACGGCAGTGTGGACTTTCACCGGACATGGAAAGAGTACAAGATGGTAAACTGTGTTTTCTGAAGCCTCAATGCTATTATCTGAAATCTAATATAATAAAGTTGCATTAATGGCATTCTTAGAATGCAAGCAGGTATTAAAAGTTATCTTTGTCCTTAGATATGCTACTTTGACATTTTCTAAATGAACAAGTTGTTTGTCTAAGCAGACTTTAAAGTGTGATGTTTGTTTTTTAAAGAGAAACTTCACTTTTCTTCAGTTAACTGTTTCATATGTCCACATTTTTTGAGTTGTTTATATTCGTGTTACTAGTGGCAACAGTAGAAACTGCTCCAAACCTACTAAGTAATATTGATTCATTGTTTCAGATTCCTGAGTTTGTCTTTGCTGAAATTAACTTTTTGAAATATAGCAGATCTATAACCCTCATAGACAGTAAATTCTTAGTTGACAGACTGAAAACCATTAAACTTAAAAACTGATAAAGTGATACTTTCAAACTCAAAGAAAAACCAAAACAAATCTGTTTAAATATACTTCTTGAATTACAGGGATTTGGTGATCCTGCTGGGGAGTACTGGCTGGGAAATGAGTTTGTTTCCCAACTGACTAATCAGAAGCGCTATGTTCTTAAAATACACCTGAAAGACTGGGAAGGAAATGAGGCATATTCATTGTATGATCACTTCTCTCTAGCAAGTGAAGAACAAAAATACAGGTAAGCAGAAAAAAAAAATCTTAATTTAAAAAAATCAGATACTAATAATTCTAGACTCTGTAGATGCAAGATCATATTTCATATGAAATGTGATTTTTCAGTTCACTCAGAAAATGCTTGCTCCATTTTTCACCTATTGCCTAAAACAAATTTTTCAATGGAGAGAATGTGTGTTTTACTAGTGCACACTGGGTGAATGTAATGCTCAAGATGTACAAAGATGATGAGATGTTATGGTATAAGACAGGATACATGTGCCAAAATAATGGAGTGCAGAGTGTTCAGGGCAACAGGAACCTGTCTGCAAGTGCTATCGTGTTCTGGTTCACTGCAGTAAATTAATTTCTGGAAGGTGGATGACTAAAATGGATAATACTGCAGGGAGATTTTCCACTTAAGTCCGTAACTAGTAAGAGCTGTTCTGTTGTCATGAACAGCATACAGAGGTAATGCTACCTTCTACTTCCACGACCCACTGGCTTGAATTGCCAAAGAATACTGTCCTACCTGTGAAAATTAAGCTAACAGTAAATGTATAGTTTGACCCCTCAACAAACTTGTCAATTTAAACACCAGATTTTAATGGACCTATTATATATGCTCCCATAATTCTGTAAAACATTAAGCTTCTCAATTCCTTCTCACGTATTTTGTTAAAATAGGAAATAATACTAATTTCAAATAAATATATATAAATAAATATTATGACAGTATTATACATTTTAAATAGTATCAGCCACAGCTGAAATATATGGGCAGTTCATACTTCATTCTCCAGGCTCTCTGTAAATGTAGTAGATAATGTTTGATTGCTTATAGAAGAAACTAGAGACTCCACACTGTAAAAGATGCTTTTTTATGACATGATCCATAAAATGTTTCTTTATAAGAATCTTAGATTCATGAAGCTTTAGGTGACTGTACAGAAAAACTATCTAAACTCAGATGAATTTCTCCAAGATTTCTAGCAACTATTTGTTGTAAACAAAGTCAGTCTGACACCTAAGAAAATCAACGCTGTTATTTCAGCTCAAGTTTACGTGCAAAGCAATCCAAAACTGTCAGCATCCCCCCTCCTCTGCCAAATTGTTAGGTCTTATGTCTTAGTAGTATACAGTTGTCTCAATTCCAAAACAAATATTTTTTTCATCTGGAAACAGGCAGATTCTGCAGCAGAGATTTTTTTAAAGCAAGGCTTTACAATATTTATAAAGGCAGCCTTTGCAAAATTGGTTATTACCCCATCCATTTACAATATTAAAAACCAATTACTGAAAACTAAGATGGTCATCTGTAAAATGATACTTTATTTTAGCATGCGGCCAAACACAGAATGCACCATAAAATGCAGTAGATTAAAAAATATGTTTAACATTACGAAAAAGAAAAAAATACTAGGGAAGTATTCAATCAAGAGCATTAATACATTCTAAATGCTGGAAAGATTATGCGCTGGGCCATGAAGCTGGAGTTTCATAGATTCATCGAAAATTTGAGATCAGAATGGACACTGAGTCAAAATTCCTGATCTCAAAGATATGAGGTCAGACCAGGTTGCTCAGGGCTTTATCCAGTTGGCTCTTTATAACCTCAAAGGGTGGGGATTGCACAGCCTGTTTCACTGCTTGTCTGTCCTCATTGTGAAAAAGGTTTTCCTGATATCCAGCCAGTACCTCTCATTTCAGTTTACATCTGCTGCTTCTCATCTTCTTGTTATACTAAGCAGTACTTTTAAAAATTGAATAATAATAGTAAATGAATAATGCCTTTCTTACATTAGACTTGATATTTGATAACCAAGCCTAAATCATACAATATACTTGGAATTTTTAATACCATTGATGTTAGAAACTGTCTTACAGAATTTTGACCTTACCTGAAGAAAAACCAGGATATTTTAACTTTCTGAAAAAGGTTTTTGAGAAAATCTGTAATGAGCCGATCTTTTGAAATATAAATAAAAATTCACTTATTCTTAATATTTTCAAATAGAGAATATAAAATAGGTTAAAATAATCTCGTAAACCACCAAAACCAACTTCTATCATAAGCAGAGAATTACATGCAAGATGAAGACTGATCTGGGGACAGATTAATTCTCCTCAGTCAGATCTCCTCCTTAAGCAAACAGAATATGCCGAGAAGGATGAGCTGTTTGACACAGAAATGCAGTCACCACAGAGATACTGTGGGAGAAGAGGGTTCAAGTCCTTGTAATTCAAGGTAGCACAGTAATTGCCTCCCCAGTTCAGTGCCATGTGTCCCTCCCCACTGAGACTACATCTGCATCTCATAAGCAGATCCAAACAGTAGCAGCCTCACTGAAAGCTTACCTTGCCAGGGAACTGAAGGAAACTTAAATACCTGTGAGGATTTAACATTAAATAAATCTATGAAGGATGTGAAAATGAAGAGTAATTAGTAAAGTGAAAAGCAAAATAACTTGAATAACTCCTAAAATACCAGTTACTAGTTGGTAATTAATAGTCCAGGTAATGCTATTATCTCCTGCAGATGCAAATTTGTAATGCTAAATTGCCATCTTTTGCTAACAGCAAAGTAAGAATAAAAACGTTTTGGCTTAAACTCTTTAAGTTGATTAAAAAAATAATTGCACAATGTACTTACAGTGTTAAAAAATGCATGATCTGTATGAAAAGTTCCAGGAGTTACTATCTACTTGCTCTCATTTTCATCTAATAAGACATGAACAAAACAGTCATTTCTACAAATGTGGAGGCTGTTCATTAGAATGTTTTGCTGACCATTCCTGCTCATGTGAAAACATTATGCTGCAAAACAGCTTAAAACAGAACATTGCAGGAGTGAACTCAGCTATTTGAACAGGATATTTATTGCAGACTGTTCCATCATTATGTCGCAGACCAACTGCCATTAACTTTCACATAATAATTGTTTTTCCATTCCTCACTTTTACAGGATCTACCTTAAAGGACTTACTGGGACAGCGGGCAAAATAAGTAGTATAAGCCAGCCAGGAAATGATTTTAGCACAAAGGATGCAGACAATGACAAATGTATTTGCAAGTGTTCACAAATGCTAACAGGAGGTAAGAATGTTTTTTTGTTTCTTGGTCTTCCTATTTTTATTGGCACTGAAATTGTCTATGAGATAAATAGTGATAATCTGGATTTAGTAAATTGTGACAGTTGAAGTCCAAAATCACTGATAGAAATGCTGGTACGGTGGCTCCAAGTGAAATATTTTATCATTTGACAAAAGTTATTTAAAGCAAAACAAGAGAAGTTAAAACTGGAGGGGAAAAAAGTCTCTACAGTTGGGGTACAAGAAAGTCTGTAATTGTGGAACCAATTAGAGGAACAGCATTCTTCTTCCAAGGAATGAGATAACATTCAGAGATCAAAATAGTTAAGTCCCGTCCATGTCTCCTTCCTCCCCCAGCTTTTTAGAGGTTCACAGTTCATCAGTGAAATGGTTCCTGATTTTTTAGGCACAAACCCTTTCCCTAAATATCCAGAGGAGAAGAAACCCCCTAAAAGTTGCTGTACATTGTATATAGAACAGAAGGGTACAAGTATTTAATTCCATTTTTCAATATGATTATGAAATTACAAGATGCACCACATCTACTTCTTTTCTAATGCCGGTTTATCAGTTATTGGAGTTTTAGGTGGTATTTTTATCTTGAACCATGGAAGCTTCTATAATTTACCAACCTAGAATTCCACATTCTGAAATGCAAACAACTGCTTTGTAGAGCTGACTCCTCTTCCTGTTATCTCTTAAGCAATGGTTCATTTCCCTATAGCGCATGTTGTAAGACAAAAGACAGCTTCTGTTTATCCAAAAGGATAATTGGATTACTGCCCTACAAAACAGAATACACACATTATCGCCATCATAACAGAAGTATAAAAATATTATCTTATTCATAAAAATAAATTTTCCTTATGAACCACTAACAGGTCAGGACCATAAGAATACAAAATAAGTTTGTGCAGCTTTTTTCTCTCTGTTTCCTTCTTACCAAGTTTCAGCAGAGAGGGTTTTAAATGATCTGCCCAGAGAACTGAAACAGATAACTGAATTAATCCTCAAAAATTATTAAGAATGAGTTCAAATTGGTGAAGAACAGGAATTTACCAAAGAGCAGATAAAAACCAAAGACAACTTTGGTTCATTATAGTTCAAGTTCTGCCCTCAGACTGTCAACAATAATACTTGATATATATAATAGATTAAGCTTGATTGAACATCTTCCCTTCTCAATTTTAAACTAGTGTATTACATAAGCTTCAAGAATATGTCATTAGTACATAAATACATTTCTGAATTTGAGACAAGATTTTATATTGACACTTCCAAATCGTAAGAACGAAAAAGCTGCATTTAGATTTCTTTCTCATTTCAGGACAACAGAGTGTCCTTATGTATTATTTTGAAAATTACCTTTCCTGATGTTTTAATTTGTTTTCTACCTTGCAGGGTGGTGGTTTGATGCATGTGGACCTTCTAACCTCAATGGAATGTATTATCCATTACGACAGAACAACAACAAGTTCAATGGTATCAAATGGTACTACTGGAAAGGCTCGGGATACTCTCTCAAAGCCACAACTATGATGATTCGACCAGCAGATTTCTAAATGCTTTTGTATTATGTGAATTATGTATTCTATAGCCTTCAAAGACTTCATTTGCCAAGCATATAAATACACATCTGCAACTTGTCTCATTTTCAAGCACAGAAAACATGCACTAGTGTTCTGAAGAGATCAGTTCAGTACAATTCCTGAATTGCAGTAGCCTTGATCAGCTAAAGCTCATATTATTCAACCAGACACAAAGTCTAAAGTGTCAACCTGATATAACAGTGATTTGGCCAAAGAACTGAATAAAAAGAACATCCAAGAAACCGTCAGACAACTTAAGGACTCTGTTTTACTGGTCATTTACGTTATGTATGTGTTTGTTAGTAAATAACTGGAACTGTGAAAAATACCTAAAATAGTTTGAGAAATATGCATTTTGGCTTATCACTGAACTTTAAACATTACTCTAATATAAAACACTTAACTAGATCTATAACTATTTATCTGTGTCATGTTTGCCTTTTATGTACATAAAAACCCCACTGTCCTGTAATTAGCTCAATACTGTACTTAAAGAATACATTCTTTCTCCCCATAGTCTCCTAAACAACTTGTACTTTATTTAACAGAGGACAAGTAGCATTTAATTACTTTGCATTTATTCTTGCGAAATACTGTGTACAAAAATCACTATTTTTTTTCAATTTGTACTTACTACAGTCACTAGCTAAGCTACAAAAATCCCTGCGAATTACAGCATCTTATGTATACCTTTATATTTTTATGAAGATTGCACTTTTTTCCTTCCCTTGTCATTTAACTGTAAAATAACTTATCAGTATTTTATAAACCAATACAATGGCATTAACACCAGATGTCCGATTGTGTATGATGATCAGTTATCACCTGGTGCTGTAGTACATCTATACATTTTGTAATAATAACCTAACTGAAAAACATACGCATGTTCTTTGATACAATTAAATTTATGCTCATGACTTAAGAAACAAATTACTACATTTTTAAAACAGGAAAAAAAAAACCCTGAAATTTATCTAAGGTCATGCTGTTGGGTTTTTTTCAGTAAGGTTAGGACTTCTCCCTAAGAATTCTCTATAGGTAGGCCCTCGATGTATGCCATAATATGAATAAATTACTGGGTGGTTTTTCACTTTTTTTTTTTTCTTTACTATTAGAATACGCTTTATAATTGTGTCCTGTACATTGCAGTTTAGAAGATATTTCTGTATATTTCCCTAATCTTGTGGAGATTTTTCCCAAAGTAGGTTTTAATTCTCATGTTTAGTCTTTGGCTTATAATATTTTGACAAATTTTAATTTCGGCAGGTGACTGAATTAGTTACAAGTTTAGAATCAGATTACAGAATCATAGAATAGTCACACCAAAACAAGACCCTGAGACACAAGATTTCTGGAGGCTTACTTAACAAAAGGCATTGTATCTTAAAAGCAGTAAATGATTTTGAGAAAGATGAAATAAAGCTCTTCATTTTATACCGATAGTCATTAAAGCTGCCGTCAGAGCAATCCACCACTCACACTACCACTATTTTGCTTCACTGAATATATGTGTCAGCATTGCTGAAGGGTAGCAGGAACAGAGTACTTCTAATAAGACTTCATAATCTGATTTTAAATGAGCCTAATGAATGTAAATTAACAGTCATCATATGAAGAGTTGCATAAAATAATCTCAATGTATTTAAAGTTAATATTTTATTGTTTCTCCTAGCAAACTTGCAAGGATTTATGGATCCCAAACTAAAAAAAAAAAAAAAAAAAACCAAACAAAAAAAAAGCAACCAAACAAACCCCCAAAACGAAACAACAAAAACTGTCAGAAAATTGCTTTCATGAGTCCCTAAGACATAACTGAAAGACCAAGTCTAGCACATGGGCACCAAGCTAGTAAAGGAGCTAGACATATGACAAAACACAACACACGAAGACAGGCCAAGAGACTTGGTCTTTTTCAGCCTGGAAAAGAGAAGGGGAAACCTTACTACTGTATACAACTGCCTGATCGAGGACGCAGAGAAGACAGACCCAGACCCTTCCTGGAGGTGCACTGCAATGGAACAACAGACCGCAAAACCAAGTTGGAATTGGGGAAATTGGATTTTCTTTATAATTTATTGATTTACTACTATGAGGTTGGACTGGACAAGTCTCTTGGAGCAAAGCATTGAACTAGACAATCTTCGTAGGTCCCTTGCTATCTAAAATGTTTGATGTTTCTATGAAATTTCATAGAAATGCTGAGTCTAGATTATTGCATTTCCTGCTTCAATGCATTTAATCAGACAACTAAAGAAAATACTTCCAGTGTTTGAGATAGTAAGCGTATCCAACCCAATAATCTAAACAAACAAACACGTGGTGGAATCTCGCATGGTATGAATGCTCAAGCTGGCAAAGGAAAATAGTGCTAAAACTGGTTGATGTTACCCTTCATTATTTTAGGAAGAAAACATAGTATGACAAGAATAGCTAGTTTCAATTTGCTGGAAGAAAAGCCTTTGCAAAGGTTAAGACTTTTTGATAACTATTTTGGGAAGGTTATTGAAGGTAATGATGTAGACACTGAACTGATCAATTGTTTAATGCGACATTTTCATTTGGCGAAAATGGAGTAATTTATCAAAACTAAATGTAAAAAATGTAAAATTTTAGAGTGAACATATTTTAAAATGACATTTTATCTAAATGATATTGCATGGCTTAAGCTGCAAACACCAAAGTAAAGTGGGGACTCTTCAGAATGAATGCAGTAATAGAAGAAAGAAGCCTGCAGCTGCTTTGGACTTGGTACAAAAAATTATAAAAACAAGATAACCCTTTCCTTTAATTCCTTCCTGTAAACAAATAAACAGTATATAAAACTAGAATGCACTTCCATTGTCTTGTAATACTTCTTAGGAAGCAGAAAAATACTTAATAATAGAATAAACAAGAACAGAAACGGAATATGAACACCATCCATGCTCAAATAATCGTATCTTTAAAAATAAGACATCTGTTAGAGTAAGAAACCAGAATGACTCAAGAAGGGAATAATTAGAAAGGTGATGGAAATACCACCTTGAACACAGACTTTGTTCCTCTGGAAGAGGAGCACACTGTAAACAGAAGCGATTCAGGTTCTCAGCATAACCATAATCTCCCTCAATTTTATCTTCTCACCATCTGCCAAGCCCCCCTAACTTCTGCTTTATGAATAAAAAATGGAATAAAAAGAAACAACCCCAGCAGGAATCACTTCCAAAGAATGCTATGTACATTGTTACTGATAGTATACTTGGTTATTAACAAGGTAGTCTGAGAAGAAACAGAAAGGTCAAAACAGCGTCATCTCAAGTATTGTGTTCTTTTTCCATACGACTACAGAAAAGGGTGGGGAAGAACATGCTTGTCCTGGGTTCAGCAGCAGCAGTCATTTTTCTCCTTCTTAGTAGCTGGCGCAGCACTGTGTTTTTGACTTTTGGCCTGGGAACAGCGCTGATAACACAGATGATTTTAGTTACTGCTCAAATGTTTAGTCTGACCAAGGACTTTCTGAGTCTCATGCTCTGCCAGGGAGGAGGGGAAGCCAGGAGGAAGCAGAGACAGAACACCTGACCCAAACTAGCCAGACGTATTCCATACAATAGCACATCATGCCCAGGATGTAAACTGGGGGCAGTTACCCGGAAGGGCTAGATCACTGCTAGGGTTGGGCTCGGTATTGGTTGGCGGGTGGTGAGCGGTTGTATTCTCGTCCCTTGTTATTTCCCTTATTATTACTGGTGGTAGCAGCAGTGGTTTGTGCTGTACCTTAGTTACTGGACTGTTCTGATCTCAGTCCATGGGAGTTACGTTCTTTCGATTCTCCTCCCCATCCCTTCAGAATGGGGGGGGGGAGGAAAGGGAGTAGTGAGCGAGCAGGCTGCATGGTTTTGATTTACGGCTTGGTTTAAACCACGACAATGCTCATTTATTTTTCATATTCTTAATGTATTTACTATATTAACAAAATCTGTTTTCTCCTTTTACAAAAAATGCTACATTAGAATTAATTCCTTTGAGCTTACTTCATAATAATTTATAGTTTCCCTACACTTTGAGAAACTACAACTTAAAATCATGAAATAATGTATTCATCTCAAACATGTAAATTTACATAACAGATTTAGAAAGAAAAATAAGTTCTGTCCTGGGTTCAGCAGTAGCAGTCATTTTTTCTCCTTCTTAGTAGCTGGTGCAGCACTCTGTTTCTGACTTTCAGTCTGAGAACAGTACTGATAATACCGATGTTTGTAGTTACTGCTTAGAATGTTTACAAGTGATCAAGGACTTTCTGAGCCTCATGCTCTGCCCTGGGAGGAGAGGAAGCCAGGAGGAAGCAGGGACAGGACACCTGACCCAAACTAGCCAAAGAGGTATTCCATACCGCAGCACATCATGCCCAGGATGTAAACTGGGGCAGTTACCTGGAAGTGCTAGACCACTACCTTGGGTTGGGCTGGATATCAGTCGACGAGTGGTGAGTGGTTGTATCCTCTTCCCTTGTTATTTCCCTTCTCATTATTATTACTGGTGGTAGCAGCAGTGGTTTGTTATACCTTAGTTACTGGACTGTTCTTACCTCAACCCGTGGGAGTTACATTCTTTCGATTCTCCTCCCCATCCCTCCAGGAGTGTGTGTGTGTGTGGGGAACAAGCAGGTTACATGCTTTTCTAATTTACGACTAAGCTTAAACCACGAGAAGTTCTCAACAGTCAATACAATTATAGTAAAAAATATAGTTCAAATATAGTAAAAATAAATTTCAAACCCCATTAAATGTTCTTTCTTCAAAGCCCATATGAAACTTCAAGGAACAAGTAGCAGCTGATAAAATATTCAGGTGCTGCTACAGTAGAAGAGAAATTGTGAAACCTTTTTGCCAAAACTATTGGAGTGATTGACTAGTAATCTGCTAGAATTTTACTTGGTTTTTAACCAAAATAAAATTACCATTTAATCAATTACAATACATGTACTGCAAGGGCACTCAGATCTGCACATACATACTTTTGTACTAGTTCACCATTCAGTACTTGAGAATAATCACTAAAGGCAGGAAAAATGCTTCATTTTACCTGCACAGTAGTTTTACCTGCACAGTAGTTTTAGAAGCCCACAGTGATTTTGCATTGCCAAAGTATTTCTGAACTGAAAATACTGAGTCCATGACATGAATAATCTTTCTGTAAGGTGATAACATGCCTCTCCAGTTTATATAGAGGCACAGATATAAATAAAATACACCACAAATAAATTAAAGAACATTTATATTAAAATAAGAACCTACTTATTCAGATGTTAATTGGTAAATCAATTTTTTTGCATTTTCCATGCCTACCAAAGTTTTTGTACATACTTCAAGAAGTAGTGGACGAACAAGAAACAAACTCCTTACAGTATTTGCCTTAAAAAAATATTTTTTTTAATAGGCCTTCTTGTTCACAAAGCCTATTTAGATGGCTAATCTTTTTCCAGATACACAAAAGAAAGTTCACAAGCTTAAAGGACCATTAAACTTACAGGAGCTGCAGGAAAGCTGGATGAAAGCTCATATGGTTCCTCTGAGATCCAATGGCCCAATTCCAAAGACCACAGAACCTAAAATAAATAAAATAAATTTCTAAAACAGCAAACTCTTTGAAAGTGTATTTAGAAGTAACAGTGCTGTTGCAATAGTTTGATATTTCATTTACCTGAACCAAATGATTTGCTGAAAAATCAAGCAATCAGAAAGATGCCCATTTTACAACTGAAACCATTAAAATACAAAGTCCTACTTCTATGTATAGGTACATTAAATTTTAAAACCTTATTATTATTTTTAATAATCTTTCCCAAAACTACTCCATCCATCATTTTTTGTGGGTTGATTTTCTAAACCATTCTTCAAAACAATTTATCATTCTAAGTTGCACCTGGTAGACTTGAGTATTAAAAACCACACAAAGAGTGGCTTCTACCGCCCTTCAAGTGGCAGAAATGTTGTCTTTATGGGAAAATGGAAGAAGACTGAAGTACCTACCATGGCTTTGCCCTTGAGTCATATAAAGGGCATTTTGTTACTGGTTTCTAGATTGTCTAAATTCTGAAGCACACTCTGATGGAAGAGGAGTTAATTTTCCTCATTGGCTTCATCAGTGTGAGCTAAGCTGTAAAGCTTCTCATGCAGATAAAAGACCGGTAAGTTCCTTGCCAAATTTGTCCACTGTCACACAATTCTACAACTTTCTCCTCTTACAGACACTTGAGCTTTGCAACATCCTTCCTGTAGTTGCCATTTGGCATGCCTTAATTATGAATCAAAAAAAGCATTGTCACCTGCTAGTGAGAGACAACACGATTCATAGGTGCAACCTTAAAAACCACGGCAACCCACCAATACCCTGCTACTCCTACAGCACTGGCTAGTATTAAGTGAATAAGAAGTGTATATACATAGCGCCAAAATGGGATACAGGAAATTAGTTAGAAAGTAAATGCCTGTGTTTTGGATAATTCTACCTCTGGCAGTCAAATGGTTCTTCAGCCATTTCAATAGATGATGTCTTTTTCTTACTGTTAGCACAGCCATGCATCATTAAATTGTGGTCATCATTCACCTTAGATTAAGCTGAGTTTCATCAGTGCATGAAATTATTCCTATGCTTGATTCACAGTTAACTGAAAAATTCTGTATTTTTTTATTCTTTCAGAAGATGCATAAAAATCCATATATATATGTACAGTTTTAATTTATACATCTTTTCCTCATAAATTTGGCAAGCAGCATAAATTCTCCTTAGACAAAAATTGGAGTAATAGACATGAAGCATGATAAAGTTATCCTTTACAATGGTATAGCTGACTAACAAAACAAGGTTTTAAGCTGAACAGACTGATTATAAACTACTAATGTAAATCTTAGAAAATAGCCTAATTTTAAGTAGGGAAAGAACTTTCTGTAAAGAGCTCTTTTGCCCCAAATCTATTGCTACAAGCAGCAAATTGCAAACTGAATTTAGAAAGTATTTTTGTTATCAAAACCAAGTTCTACAGAATTTTGTCCAAAGCAGTTTATACTTAATGACTCTCAGAGAGAACCAGCAATCTCCAATATGAACTGCTACAAAAGCTGGTGCTTTGAGTGATGTGTCAAGTGTGGCTTTATTTGGGAAGGGAGGTGTCCAGTTTTGCAGGACATTGGAACTGAACAGTGATATTTTTTTTTTGTTGATAGTGAAAAGCAGCACATCTTCAAACTTCTTGAACTTCATTACAAAAATCCAAAGAATATTTTGTTACTTTAGAAAATGCACAACCAAATATTTGAAAATGCAACAGCTGTACAAAAACCAGAAAATAATTTCTGTAGTCATTATATTATACCAAACCTAAAAATGAGTTAAGCATATTAATAAAACAATGACCTTTAAAAAATATTCAAAACTTAATACTGCATTAGCCAAGAAAATTATCGAAACTTCTTAAAAACATACAGTTAAGACTGAAACTTTGGATTTTCAGTTATAAATTTTAAGGTGGTACCTGTGTATATTTTTTAGAATTACTTTTTACAATTTGCAATGAGAATATTGGAATTATAATAATTATTTATAAAAATAAGATCATTGTTAGCTTTATACTAATAGCTGTATATATTGGAAATAATTGTGTTATCCAAGCCATTTGCCTTTTAATCACAGTATAAATCAACTTTAACTGAACCAAGAAAACTGTAACTTCTAACACAGTTTTTAGAAACATGCTGCATGGAAACAATTTCTTTGTAAATAATCTTGAGCAGGAACAGATGTACCATGCTGTGCACATCGTGTCCTTATAGCAACAAAATGATGCTTGCACCAAGAGTAACTTGCAAACAACTCAAATAGATTAAAACATAAACCCAAACATAAACGCAAAAGATTAGTTATGATTAAGTAATCCCATTTAATTTTCCAGGCCAATTTAATGGCAACAACTTCTATCAATCCTTTTATAATAATTTACAGATATTTTGTTTATCTTAACGAAAGATGAATTAATGCTTGTCTACCATGGCTCTGGAACTGAGTACAAAGGCATCATATATACTTTCCTACATGAAAAGAAAATTAGATACAGAGTTCATGAGCAGGTTCTACAGCAAATAATTAGATCATCACTCACTAGAACGTTCAGTTTTCATGAAAATATAGGCAAGAGTTCTCCATTCTAAGTCACTGAAATTTTGCTTCTGACTTTGGAAGAGACAAATTTTCAACCAGTATATTTTCACAGCAACACTAAAAAAATGCTTCAGATTCATGTAGGACAAAACCAAGTTATGATTTGCAATACTTATTTTTGCTAAGTTGGCAGTATCTTCTTATTCCTTAGAATGCAGAAAAGGGCTAGGAAAAGCTGAAATACTTCTGAATATAAGTGTTCATATTGAGAAGAAAGCTGTCTAGAAGTTTTTAAATGTGCAGTTACAAAAGATTTAGCTTAAAATATAATGATAAAGCAGTACAGTATGGATTAAGTTGGATATAGGTGTATCAGAAGTTAATGAAATATAGCTCAAAACACTGCAATATTAAGAAAGTATCAGATTCTAGTAGAATGTAGTCTTGTTGGTCTTGGAGGACCCAGGAAAGAAGGATATATGGAGGGAAGAGAAGAGTAGGAAAAACATAGTTTCTCTGTGGGATTTTTACAACCTTAAAGTATGTTTTCCTTTGCTTTGGGACTCTAGAGATCAATCTTCTGTTACTTCATCTTCAAGCATGCACAATTTTATCCAATTCAGTAGCTATAAACCTCTACGGCATGGAGCTCCAACAAGTGTCCTGTGGGTTATGCAGCTGTAAGGTGAGCCTTGGAGGAGAACTCTCCTTTCCACATCCCTATCAACTATGTTCTTTTGTTCACACCATACAGGAAAATTTGTCAAATATAAAGTTCTGAAGGGTCTGAAAACACACTCTTTGACTATCTTTAATTTAAGGCCTCTTACCCATCCAGCTAGAACACTGAATGATCACATGGCATTTTTACTTGAATAACTGATCCTAAAATATGTAAATGGCATGCTATGAAGATTAAATGTTTTACAGTAAATTTGATATTCCTCCAACATCCATCTCTGAAAATATAATTTTAAGTTTTTCTCAGAGGAAGAAAGAAACATTGCAGCCTGAATTATCTCTCCAAGTTACAAATGAAAACAAATAATATCTCAGCTTCTTAAAATGTTGACAAACATCTTCCACAATACAATCAATACTGCTCAAAATTAATATCTTGATTAAAAGGCACTACAGATTTCTCCAGACTGATGGATTATTTGGATTATCTTAATTATCCAATTCAAAGTATTTTACCAATGGAAGTACTTATGGTAGGATTGACTACTGTACGGAAAGGCATTTAAAGTATTCAGTATTGTAGCATTAATGAAAGATTATTTTGCTTAATTTAAATTCTTGTGACTAATTTTCTACAGAATTCATCACAATGGTTAAGTAACGCTTCCGCTTTCTTTTGTTTGGGTAAAAAGATGGCAAAATTGTGCAAGTGACACAATTAGAAATAAGGCAATAATGCTTTTATGGGATAAGATACATAGATCTAACCAGATTTAAGAAATAACTTTTGAAACGTTCAAAGCAATATTTTCTTTCAGTGAAATAAATGACTTAATTACTTGAGGGATTAGACATGTATGGACAAAGTTTTACCTAGTCTCAGTGGAAGAAGCAATCACAGTTCTAAAAAAAATAATTAAAAATAACAATATTCACAGATAAGCAAATACTGTAAAATTGAACAAACCTGTGATTTGGAAAACTGATTTCTGAATTTTTCCTCTAGTTCCTTCTCATGTGGCTCTCCTAGTAACTTCAAAACTTTGTCAAAGAGCAGCTCAATAAAATGAGTGAAGACAGTTTCACCATTTGATCCAGTAATATTTACAGGAGCAAACTGATCCTCAGAACAATTCCATTTAACTTTTGGTATTATACGTGGGCTGTAGATAACCCTGTGATGATTCTAAAAGGTAGACCGTAGGACATTAGGAAAAAATTTGGCACTGGTACTAGTCAATGGGACTATGAAGAGCATGTGTTGATATTTTCACTGTGGATTGGTTCACAGAAGTGCAGTGCATAAAACAGGCAAAAAATTACCAGATAGCAATTACCTGAATATGAATTTCCAAATAATGCCTTATATACAAAGATAGAAAACTATCTTACTGTATTTTTGTAGGGTAGTTGTTTACATCTTTAGCTATCTTAGTAGTTATTAGATGCTTTTTCTCAAGGATATATACAGATTTCATGTTTGACTACCCCGTAATAAGAAAATAACTAAGAGCAAATATGTTGTTACTTAAAACTCCATACAAAGCTAAGTGTGGGACAGATATTTCAATATGTTTCATTCATAGACACATACAGTAGATCGGGTTGTTATGACCTGTAGAGAGAAACCACCTGCTGAAGTACGTTCCTCTTAATGCAACTGAGGATGCTATTGGGTTTTTTGCTACAAAGGCACATTACTCAATTGTTAAGGTGACCAAAGATGCAAACTCCTTTATTCCAAGCAAAATTAATCATCAAGAACTTCTGAAAACCTCAAAGTACACTTCTTCAGATAACTATATCTATACCACGAACGACATGCTGCACACTGCTAAGTGCCAGACATCCTGAAAACAAAAATGCAGCAGGTTTTTTTTCAGCTCACCAGCTAATTTTTAAAGTATTTATAAGAAAAAGGAAACAAAGAAATTTAAAGTAAAAGATGTATAAGATGAAGAGCTATTTCCATATAAATTCCAACAGCTAAGTTTTATAGCTCTGAAAAGATACGGAAAGCTGAAAAACTGTCATCTGCAATATCAGATTGAATAGTTAATCACTATTATCACAGTGGGTAATTGTGGCTTAACCCCGGACTAACAGGTAAGCCTTCCACTCTGTCACTACTCCTCACCCCAGCAAGATAGGGAGAATTGGATGGGCAAAAGTAAGAAAAAAAAACCCCAAATCCAAACGACTTCTGGTTTAAGAATAGGATTGTTAATAATTGAAGGGAAAGAAAAAAAAAAAAAAGTTAAAAATCCAAGCGATGTAAAAGTTACCATTCCCACCAGCGGCTTGAAGCCCATTCAGTCTATGAGCTACAGCTGCTTTGGAAAAACCCCTCCCAGTTTTATAGCTAAGCATGATGTCAGGTGGTGTGGAAAAATCTCTTCAGTCAGCTGGGGTCAGCTGTCCCAGGTGAGTCCCCTCCCAGCTTCCTGTGTACCCCAGCCTTCTCAAAGGGGTGGCTGATGGAAAAACAGAGAACACCTGATGCTGTGTATGTACTGCTGAACAACAGCTAAAACACTAATGGGTTAGCAGCATCATTTTGGTCACTAGTCTACACTCACACATCATACAGGCTAAGATGAAGATAATTAATTCAATCACAGCTGGACTCAGTACAGAAATTCATGATTATCTTGTCTTTACAGTGACAGTCTGGTAACTTCATGTGGTAGTCTGAAAGAAATTTTGAGGATATACAGTGACTATTTGATTTGGTTGTCTGGGAACCATTTCTTTAAAATACAAAGTCTCCAAACTGCTCATTTACAAATAGCTGTCCTTATTATTTTTTTTAGTTTTCAGTTTCCCTACTATGCAGCAAAATATCTAGCAATTCCCCTTCATTTTTACCAATGCTGAACACAATGATTATTTCAGAGCACAACAGATATATTAAATAATATATAAAAAATTTCAAATTGAATAATGTGAACTTATCTAACATTGAGCAGAAATTATTTGTTTAGCGTTTCATCCGTCAAAAAAAAGTGCATGTGACATGAGTTTCTCATCCATGAGATAAGAGTTCAGGCATTTCTAAAATACATGCCAGGTACAATACAGGAATACTTTGGTAATACTAAGTACTGAAAGACTGTAAGTCACAGTAACAGAGCTTCACACAGAGGAATTTGCTCTTACTGAACTAACTCTAGGTAAGCCTGAATATCTGAACATTGTGCCATTGTATGTAGCATGGACACAAACTTGGCTATATGCTTGATATTTTAGCTATGCAAAATATGTTTAATTTACTGAGTAATGAAATTAAAAGAAAATATTTCTTACCCATTCATAAGAAACAATCCAACACCCACGAGCAATTCCCAGCATAACATTCAAGGTACGACGAGGACTCCCTGTAACTACATGACTTGTTGTTTCACACACATCATCTGAGAACAAAAAGTCTCCGAGTTTATTCACCACCTGAATTACTGTATTTTGCTTCCTAAAAGAAGGGGAAAAACCATACAGTGTTATATGGATATAAAGGATTATAAAGTATATACACACACAACACAAATTAACTCAAACTCACTTCATTTATTTTCTCACTAATCATTTCTTATCCTTTTCTCACTGAGCCTCTACCCACTTGCTAGCCCTAAATTCATTAGCCTTCCCAGAGTCCAAACAGACCCTTTTATGTCATGACACAACCATATCTACTTGCACATCAAAGCTTTTTTGTCCCCCACATCTATCTTGTCTGTTTAAATAGAAGCTTTTGGGTCTGGAATTATCTAACATATTGTTTGTGTACAATGCCTAGTACAACAGAGACTCATTTTTGGTTGCTTTCTTAGTACTACCAAAAAAGTATTACCAGGAAATGTAAACATTTAGACACAGCACTCCTAAGAAGTTTTCATTAGGAAACACCAGATTTTCAGCATCTGAGGAAAATGCTGTCTAAATTTAGAGAAAAGCCCTAAAGTTCTAGCCATACACGTGAGCCAATGTTTCAATTCAAAAATCACTTATCTTTAAATGCAATTATATATAAATATATAAAATGACACATAAAATCCAGAATGGCCACCTATAACTGGAATTCTAACTTGAATTCTCTACATAGCTACACTGAAGGACATAAATATATTATTGGGAAAACAGTGAGATCTTGGTATAACTAGAGAAAAGCTGCTACATAAGAACAATTTACTGTCCTTATTGATAATTATTTTTATAACTCATGATTATAAATGATCATTAAAGATCTTTAAGTGAAAGCCCAGTTCCAATGCCTTCTCTGCTCCTGCCGTCTGACTTGGAAATGTCCACAGCATGCTATGCGAGATATGACAACTAAGCACAACATTGGAGTCATATCTATGACAGTGGTGATCTTCTCCGGTAAAGCAATTTAATCACTGACATAATGCAATGCACTCAGAGCACCTCCAGAAGTCTGTGGGGTTACTTCATTCTCACTACATTTCCCTCCACAGAAAATAACTGAGTTAAAATTCCCAAAATACCCCAGCTAAAACAAACACTACTTAGAGGAACCACAATAAAAATATAAAAAAAAAAATAAATCCTTACAAAGAATCTGGCAATCTATTTTAAAGACATTTCAAACAAATAAATGAATAGTAAAAACACTGTAGCAAATTAACTTCACACTCAAATCAAAAGATGGCATTGTATGTAGAGACAAGAAAATGAAACCACTGACCCTCATTCCAGTGCTAATACTGGCCTTGGTGATATTGCTTTGACTGTTACTAGAATATTTATTATTCTCTTTTAACTTTATGAGCTTTAATTTGACATAGCCTTGCAAGTGAATCTTTTTGCAACATTGCAACCCATGGCCCTGCTTAAACTACATATTCAGGAGATGGATTTCCATGCTATACCTGGACCTTTTCCTAGTTCTTTCCTGTGTCTACACAAAATTCCTTACAATGAGAGGAAGAAGACCCGTAGTACAAGAATTGAATCTAAGATATCTTACAAATTGCAGTGAAAACTTACCAGTTTATACTTCCTTCAGCTGCAAAAACTGATGGATGCAGATTTACAGCAAAATTTCTCTGAATTTGTGATTCAGAAAAACAGGTAGTTGCTAGCTGTAAATCAGTAAGCAGCATTTAATATGATCTCAAAACCCTATGCCATGAAACCATTAAAATCATGCATTTTAAAATTTAAATTCTCATGAACTACTTTTGAGGCTGTAGCTACTGGGTAGCAGAATTGGCTTTTGGCCATTGGGTTGTATTTTGGAAGCCTATTTTCTGTTCTGTAGTTCTTTCAGAAGCAGTCCTTTTCCCTTCATCTATTTACAAGTTGATGAATGCCTACAATTGTAGACAGCCAAAAGCACAATCTTGATGAAGAAGTTCTGAAGCAAAGCAACTGTTATCACTAGACATTTTTATTTGATGAAATAGTAATTGGATAGTGGGAAAAATCAACATACAAGCAACATAAAAGAAATAATATATTAATGACCTCTTTCAACAAAAGAACTTTTTCTCCAGCTCTGCCATGATTTCTTCTCTTTTAGGGAGATCACAGCTTCTGTTTTCCACTACTCCGATCTGCACTATTATCTTTACCTCCTCCACAGCGATCTCGTATTATATGCCTTGCAAAGTGCATTTTATAGTCTTGGTGTTATTAGTATTCAGTCACATTAAATACAGGAAAAGCATTAATTCCATTTTATGGTTTTGACATATATTAGTATATTCGTTAATAACTATTGACAACCATTTACAAAGAACTTCTAAAAGGATAGTTCACTAAGTGTTGTTTCTGATCACTTTTGTCTATGTAACTGTCAAGATGTAATTATTTCAGACCCAAACCAGATCCATGGGTTAGTAGATATATACTGAGTTTTGAAAAAGAATTTGAAAAACTGTAAGCAAGTGTAGTATAAAATATGGAATTGTGTTTTTGTTGGATGTTCTTTTCTCTGTAAGACTTTTAAGAGAATGATAAGAGCATGCCAGAAAATTATTAACTCTCCCCCAAAATATGCAGTGGCAGCTGCTTCTAATGTTTTGAAACTATTATTTATTCAGCAACTATTTGTATGGAAGAAAACATTTTAAACTAATGTTTCAGATTATGACTTTTTAAACTGAAATAATTAAAATTTGTGGGGGAAAAGCTAAGTCTTGGGCTGAAAGTCTGAACTCTTTACTACATAAACCACTTCTTTTAGAAAAATTCAGAACTTGCTTTTAGTTTTATTGCTCTGAAGCCCTGTGGAGCTCACCTAAGGGACAACTACTTTAGTCTGCACCATAGCAACACAAACATACATGTACAGTATAAACAGCAATGACATATACATGTATGTACATGTTTCTAGCTAGACTACAGAATGAAATAAAACATTTTAACACACAGCCCTGAAAAATAAATCTTATTTTGTATAGGCATAAAAAGATAATCAACATCCAGTTTAAACAGTGTGCTGATTAAAGAGCCAAAATGCTTAATACTTACTCAGAAGACATACTTGTCATAACTAGTGTCCTTGTTGGCTACAGAGAGAGAAAGAGAACAAAACACCAAAAATCCGTCAAGTTTTTCCCTTTGAAAAAAGCCTTAAATTAAAAACTGTTCCATTAAAAGGATTAATCTACTTCATAATTACAGTATCACCTCAGGAAGGGGCTGTACTAATTAGCACCTATACAAGAAATACTGAACTTTGAGGACAGAGAAGGAAACAAACCCCTTCATCACATCTGGTATTAAAGCATCCAATATATCAGAATACAGGAATGTTAAGTTTTCATTGGTGAAAAGAAAAAGGATTTCCAGTCTGTGATGCTATAGAAATGTTATTTAGGATGTTACTTGTCCTCGGCCTTTTCCTTTAGACTAGGTGAAAAGGAAAAAGGCAGGTTACCTTGAACAAAGAAAACTTGTAATTTAAAATTCTTCCAGTTTCTTCGAAAAGGCAGAAATTGGCTGTGATGCTGCAGAAACAAGAGTATATCTGTTGCAAATTATAATTTTATTTTTATAGTTTTGGGGTTTTTTTTGGCACAACTTCAGTATTTTAAGTCCAGGTTTTTAAGTAAACACTCTTCCACTCTTAAATCTTGTCTTAGTGAATAAAAATCCTTAAACCAGTAATTCTGAGACACCTTAAAAATTACCCCTTCCTTCTCCTGCAATACCCTCTACAGCTCACATGCAAAGTGGGAGTGTTTGCCCCAGACTTCAAATAAGCTTTCTAAGAATTAATATTAAAGAAGTAAGAAGAGAAAGAAGTATTCTTTGTTCGTTAGAAATGACAATGAAAGCCTCCAGCATGCATAAAGGTAGGACAGAACATGAATTTTAGCAGTATCAGAGAAAGATGCAACTGAATATAACATGGTGTCGTGGTTTAAGCCCAGCTGGCAACCCAGAAACCACGCAGCTGTTCGCTCACTCCCCTCCTTCCTCCCCGCATTCCTGGAGGGATGGGCAGGAGAACTGAAAGAATGTAACTGCCACGGGTTGAGATAAGAACAGTCCAGTAACTAAGGTATAACACAAACCACTGCTGCTACC
>WYDI02008945.1:0-42073 GCA_009867235.2 Psittacus erithacus | reverse complement strand
GGACAGGTTGTGGGGGGGAAAACGAGCAGGCTATATGCTTTTCTAATTTACGACTAAGCTTAAACCACGACAACTGTGTAGACACAAGCTATGAAAGTCCAAAAAAGTACATATGATCTATACTAATAAGTCTAATAGCAATGTAGCTATGTTGTAGCTTATCAAATATTGTACTAAAATTTGTTTTCACATTTTTATTTATATATTGCCACATTCAACTTTTTTGAACTTCAGCACTTTATCTTAAGGAAACTGTATTTACTTTGGCTTGGGGTTAGATTTCTTAGGTTGAGTACGGAAGATGGTGCTCCTCAATGCTTACCTAGAAACATTGAAGCAGATGAATCTCAGCAAAGACTTTATAGAGTTGGTTAGGAAATGTGTTTTTCCTATTAAAACACTGAATCAAAACTAATCATAGCATATTTTGGTTGCAATTTTAAATGTTTCAGTCTTAAAGTGTTAATTCATTGGCCCACATTCCTGTTTACACATATAGCTTAGTTTAGGTTCCCTTCCTTGATATCATATACTATTGTATTTAATGGGGCTGGTCACATGACTCATGGGGTTTTGCAGTACATGAAGGTTTTGCAAAGTCCCACAGAGACTGGAAGCTCTACTTGCTTGATAGATTCCATGGTAACTCTTAGCTTCAGAAGACAGTGTTATACACAGAAAAATGCAGAAACCACCAATGTCAGTACTGTTTCTAAGTAATTTCTTTAAAGAATTTTCATCTATCAACTAGAAGAACCAGAATTCTGAACCAGACTTTAGGGATCTACAAACATATGCACCTCCATTGCTAATTTAAAAATATATGTTTCAGCAGAGATGATGTCTGACCCAAAGTTACAGAAATCTAAACAATGGATTGGAAAAAGAAAGCACTGGCATTATCATTTCACAAAACATGTTTCTGGTGCCTATAATGACAGAGAAATCAGTGTCAGTGACTGCATGTAAGTCTACCTCATCCTACTGTTTTGCCTGAGAACGAGCAACCTGCAGTAACAAGAAACTCACATTTTTAAAACTTGTGTTGATAATAGTTTACTATTGAAATCAAAATTAGGATTACAGTAAATCTTGGAAACTATAAGGGAACCTGAAAGAATTTTGATGAAACAACAGAAACAGTTTTGATTTCTCTTCTTTCCCTTGAGGTTATCTCTATAACTTTGAAGTTCTTTTTGCCACCACTGTATTATCACTAATGAGTCATGAACTCTTTGAAAAAAAAGATATAAAACTAGGGAATTCACTCGTGTCATACCTGGGGTTATATCTTTAATTTTTTGCCACTGCCCCAGGCAATGCAGGTCTTTTAAGCACGATAATGTAGTGATTGCAAATGAGCCAAAATACTTTTTCTTTCCTCTGGCCTATCTTTATTTACCTTATAGCTTAGGCATTCTTAAAATGCATTTGTGTTAACAAGCTAGCACAAAGGAGATTATTAGTGCTTTTAGAGCAGTGAAAACAAGCGAGCTAAGCAAAAAACACTTCTGAATTTTAATAGCTTTACGTTGTAGGTTCATGTCTCCTTCCACAATGTGCTGTCAGTGTATTTTACTAGCCTATATCATTTTTATAGATCATGAACAGTAGAGGCCTAAATTTTGACCCCTGTCGGGCCCCAGTAAATCTAGTTTTCCAGAATCTAACACAACTTCTCTGTTTTCTGTTTTTCCATCAGCTCTTTATCCACTCCCATGTACTTCCCTAGACCTTGGCAACTTTTAGCTTAAACAGAGACCAGTAGTATGGAACTTTGTCAAAATGTTCTGAAGATCCAAATAAATTATGGTGTGTTTTATCAGCTTTGTCTGCAGCCTCCTGAAGCATCAAGTTAGCCAAGACCTTTTCTTTCTAAATCATTCTTGTTATCTCTGTTAGTTTAGCACTATGTATTTACTTTATAACATGTCCTTTACTATTTCTGCATGAAATACCATAGTGATGGAACTGAAGTTCCTTGAGAGTGCCCTTTTCAACTTTGTGCAGAGCTGTACTGTATTATCCATCCATTTCATTTGTGGTATGTTAACTAAATAAAACAACCTTTCCAGTACTCTACTGGAAAGCAACCCCAAGTGTCTCATGAATCCTTGCACCTTTTTTTCCCTCAGATTTCTATTTAAGGGTCCCCAGTTCTTGCAAGATTTCCACTGCTGCTCCATAAAGTTTGAACAGATTCATCTTTACAGATTTATACTGAACATTGTGATGCCAATAAAGTCTTTACAACAGAAGTTTTCAAAATGCGTTCAGCAATGCATAAAACCTTTAAAAGATAGTTGAAATATTGTAGGCTTTTGTTTTGTTTTCAGAGGATGTCTATGCCATGAGTTAAATCAGTTTCCATTCCAACTTTGATTTCCAAATTTTGTAATCATATTTGATTGCCTATTATTTATAAAGGAAGTTCTTTCTTGGATAAAATTTACTTTTATAATATATAAAACTGATTACTTTGTGAATCTCAGGGACATAACACGAAGCCAAGTTTTGAAGAATATTTGAACAATTCATTTTTCCAAGTCTATATTAAAAAAATTCTGTTCCTAAGAATCCCTTCACAGAGCTCATTTTTAAGACTTACTTATGGATTTTTCATGTTTTAACCGTGAAACTCTTAGTTTCTTTAGACTTGAATTTACATCAAAGCCTTTTCAGTTATGCCTCTGGGTTTTTTGAACCACTGGCCCTAATTTCAAATTCAGCACTTTTCCTTTTCTTATAAGCCAGCTGCAGGCATTAGGGCCAGAATAAATGTTCAGTTTGTTAAATCAGTATTATCAGCGACACTAATTTGTCAAGTCAAACTGAACTTGCAACTACACTCCTGTTAGCTCTCAGCTGCCAGTAGAAGATCCTTCATGACAGGACATTGGTTTTCCGTAGAAGGCCCAATTTAGCTGCTAGACATAGTCTTCCAGAGCCATTTGAGAAGATTCAGGGTGCACACTGGTTGACCTCCAGACAAAATCCCCCATAGAAGAGTGTTGGTCTTTTGTAGATTTTATGCCATGTCTACTAGCCATTTGCAGATGTCTTAGTCAGTCTACTGTATCTCAAATGGCATGATATAATTGAATTCACAATGGAGTTATAAAGACCTGGTTTAGTCACCTTAGACTGTTTCTGTGGAATACTGAGAAATAGGCTCTTCTAATGTCCAACTCAACCTATTTTAGGAATCATTGAGAAGAAATTAATCATATCTAGAAGTCCTCTTTTCTCTGCATTAATTATCTCTTGGAATCCCCATGGATCCTATGGTGAAAGTTTCTCTGGTCTGAGTATGTAGGATGCTCCTGTTCAAGCAAATGAAATAAATCCATCATCAATGCAGTTAATGTAATATGTAAGACACAATGTAGCTCTTTAGTAGCAATATGACAGTTCTCGAGATTCTATTTCATTTATTAACTGCAAACCATCCGCTCAATAAATTTGTTCAAGCATCTTGGCTGCTTGAGTGTACCTGAAATACCCACGTGGGACTGGCAGATATGAGGGAGAAATTCTGGATGATCCATATTTTCTGGAATAGTAGCTGTAGGCCAAGAAAAATACTCCATAAATGCCACTGTGTGCCTATATTTAGGAAGCTGACTCTATGTCTGGATCTCTTCTACTACAAGTAGAGCTCACATGTAGACATCTACATTGCAGCTCTCCACAGTTTAGCTGTCTGAATGAAATTGAATTCTACCCTTTCTATAAATATAACCAAGAAGTGAATCAATTGCTTGAAGTTGCAGATTCATTGAGATATCCATTCAAGATGTGTAGCCCAACCTTCTAGCTTAACCTACGGGATTTTAACTGTCACTGCAGAGGGCCATGAATCTTTTAAATCCCAGATTGTAGCTGTTACCCACATAAGATTCGAAAATATCTAGAACTGTACTTAATGTCTCTGTTTCAGCAGATTAATTGTTCCCTTAAATTTAGACTGATTAATTTGACTTGGAGAGATTTAATCTCCAGGAGAATATAATGTCCTAAAGCAGAAGCACGAAACTTTTCAGAGAAATCCTTCAGTACACTGATGTTACTAAAATGAAAAGGGGCATCAGAAAGAGTTGAAGTGTTGAACGCTTGTTCAACATTGCTTAGTTCACTCCCTGACTGTTTTAGTCTAGTCCATCCTGTTCTTTCCAAGAAACTCTGCTATAAGTAGACCTAATTCTAAGCAGAGTAGACGTGAGCCATTTGATGACACCTGGTCTTCAGATATATACCTAGTTCTGCTTTGTAATGAAGAACAAACCCTAAGAAAGCCTTGGGTAAGGTTCTTCGACTCTACTTTGGAATTAGAAAATTTGCAGTGCAAGAGATTAAGAACTTAACCTTAAAAATTTAAGGTTACTGTCTAGTCTAGTGGTTAAGAGCTGTACATCAGACCGGTGAGTTTCAAGTGCTAGTGGGTGCCTGTGTCTTTAGCTGGAGCAGCCATGAACAAAATACAAAACCAGGCTTTTAGGCAAGGACAGAATCATAGAATTATAGAATCATAGAATAGTTAGGGTTGGAAGCTCAGAAAATCTTGGATGTGTATCTGCCGCAGAGGTTAGTGAGTCAGGCCTTTACAGGCATGTTTCTTCTCCTTCTCTGAGTCAGTGAATCTTTTAAACTTTTTCAGAAAGTGAAAGTTTTCAGAGAATATGTTAAAAGCATGTCCTCTCCTGAGCAGCCAGTAGCCTGGTAGGAAACAAATCCACAGCCCAATGGCTGATGTTAGAGGGAAGATTAGAATGCAAAAGGGAAGGCCTGGCGTTTCAATTAGCTCGAGCTTCTCAAGCAAGATTTGAAAGTCAATAGCTTCTTTGTGAAGTCTGGTGGAACTACAATAGCTAATATTAACCATACTATTCTACCTTATCAGGACTGAGACCTAAAACCAGAATGCAAATGTTAAAGAAGAACTGATGGCACAGGGGGGCAACACATTTCAAGTCTTTTCATAATTAGGAAGGAGTTGATTGTATTAGGCTAAGAACCTGGTTTGAATTTAGAGCAATTCAATGTCAAGCAACAGAGTATGCTCTTCAACAGGGGTTTCATGTGTAGGAGCAAAATTGAAAAAAAAATTTATTTATGTTTAGATGCTTCTCATTCTAGGTACTAAACCCCACTACAAAGGTTCGTTTTTATCCATTCAAGTAGGAGTACATGAACAATCCATGAGGAAGTACCTCTGTGCTAAACTCCATCTGTTCTAAAAATGATTGTCCATAGCGAAGATATTTGGAGGATAAAAGTTTTTTGGTAATACTTCCAATTCTAAACAGAGAAGGGATATGAACCCAGGGTTAGACTATTCTAATTCTTGGGCTATTTTTCCTCCTGGAACCAGTACTGCAATATAGCAGTCTATAAAGCAAATCTTATAGAACTATATAAACAAAAGAGCATCTAGATGTGCTGTTTATTTTAACTTAAGTGTATTAAAAGAAACAGCAGCTGCCAGAGTTAAAAGTAAACTATAAATTGATCTAAATCCCTGATCAATTCACCCTTTCACATAGTACTGTATTTCATGGCATTGGTCAGCATGACTCAGTAGTTGAAGAAAAAATCTTGAGGTTACTGGCTGAACTTCTGGCCTTTTGCTAGTTTACTCTGACATCTTAACTGTTGATTAAATGTTAATATCTGAGTCTTCATCAAAAAAAAAAAAAAGAAAAGAAAAGAAAGAAAAAAAAATAAAAAGAAAAAAGAAAAAAGAAGGAGGGTGGGGGGAAAAGTGCTCAAGACAAGAGTGGGGAAAAAAGCTAAAAACCTGACTCAGTTCAATAATCCCATATGGCAAATTGCTGTAACATTTTATTTTGTCTTTTTTGTCTGTGAGAAAGTGTAATAAGCCTGCATTGATCTATGGACCCTATTCTTTGGGGAAATATGAGTCACAGATGCATACTTTGGAGACACTCTTAAAAAATATCATCTCTCAAGTGTTGTGTGAAGCTTTACAGACTTCTTCCTGAAAATCTTCCATGTCACTGTTAGAACCAAGTCCAAAATATTTACATCTAAACAACTTACGGCATCTGTCAATAAAAATTCGATCTACTCCAAAACATTTCTAAGTGCAACATTTAAAGCAGCATAAACAGGAGTGAACTAGTAGCAGTCTAAAGTTGTCATCATTGACAGTTATGATTTATCTTAACTCTCCCTAGCCATTTGGCTAAAGTTTTAAGTAAACACTTTCAGTCTTCCTCATGTTCTCTTTACTGCCACCTCCCACTAATAAGAGATGTTGCCAAGAAAAGCAGCCAGACAGTTCATTTACCTCCCAAACTTGCCTGAAAGTAGCTTGCCTGGTTTAGACAAGGGTCGAAACGACTACTGCACATTTTCAACAGATGGAACAATGCTTCACAAATTATTTACATTAAAGTTATTTGCTTTCAGGATGTGTGTTTAATGAATGGTTAGCTGAATGAAATATTGCAGCTCAGACAGAGAATGCAAGCAATTCAAGCAAGCCATTTATGGTGATAGATGTAGTTGTGATCCTTAATTTTCTACAAAGCAATGTAGCATTTTGTCCTCATTCTTCACTAGCTCCTTGAATCTGACAAAAGTATGGTTTCTATTTTCACCCTCTTCCTCCTCCGCAACCCCTTCCCTGCAGGCATAGTTCCATTAATCAGCTTTGTTGCAATACCTTGCACTGATAAGACGTTCTCTCATTAGCCAATCTTCAGAGATCTTCCTAGATATAAAGAACTCATAATTATTCCCATTTAAAAATAAAGACTTAAAGGCATTACAAATTTTAATGTGCTAATTGAAACCAGCCAACCAAATACAGACATGAGATCTGAAAACCCAGCTCCTTCTTCTCTGTTCAGTCTCATATACTGTGTTATGTTTCTTAAGAAAGTATCTCTGCTGCTACCTACCATCACCATGGTTCTGAAACTTTAAACAGGAGAGTGAATTGCATAGGAACTTCCTTTGTAGTAGTTGCTAAAGGAGAAAATCCATATGGAGTTTCTTTTTTCACGACTGGCTTGAATTGGACAGCATATCACTGCTATATACATCACATTTCTTCAAAACATTTATGAAAATAACAGAACGCAGCCATCAAATATGTTTTGGTAATTGGTAGGGAGGTTAGCCTTTTGCAGGAAAAACAGAGACTAACTTCAAAAAGAGGGAGCACTCCACCTTGAAACACTTTCTGCTCCAAAGCAGAAAAAATTCTCCCAACTCATGCTTCTGACAGAAAGGAACCTGCCATATTCTTTTTGACAGTAGGCTAATAAATGTTTTCTCTAAAACACCAGGCCACTAACATTGTTAGGTAAAGTTTTTTTCTCAGTCCATCAAAATCAATAGGAATGTTCTCGACATCAGCAGGCTTCTGTTTGGACCTGCACAGAAGGCCACAGAGGAAGAATACCAAACAATTGCTTAGGATTCTGAAGAATGAACAAGTAACAAGAAAGGCTTTTCCTAAATTGTGAATTGCCTTCTTTCTCTTCTTCCAAGAGGAACACAACACAGGACTTGCTAGTAGGATCTTTTACTCTTCTATTGGAATATCATGGTTCTGTCACATTAGCAGGGTATACAAGCTGAAACATAAGATTCCCCAATGTTTCCTTGGGCTATGGACATCAAAATGGGCTTGCCTGAAATGTCTATTTTGTCTGAACTGGTGACTTTCATTAAAGTTTTATACTTCATGTTTTCTAAATTGTCAGAAAATATTTTCACATCCTAGACAACTTTACAACAGAAACAAGGCTGGAAGAGGGCTGAGAAGGGGGGGAGTGACCAAAGAAAAAGGTTAAGTTATTCATGGCATACTCTGAGACATCTTCAACAGCACAGGAAAAAAAAAAAAACCAAACACATCCTAGAGCATATTAAAAGTCAACCTTAGCTGTTCCAATGTCTTAGCTTGTTTCACATCCTGCCTACCCTTCCTTTCCTAAGGATGTTATCTTTTAAGTTTTCAGCTTGTCTTTCACCAGAATATTCTTTTATGATTGGTTGGTTTGTTTGCTTGTTTGTTTTATTTAGGGATTTATTTGGGAATATTATTAGAAATTCAGTTTTAACTATGAAGAATCCTTTACCTAATATGTCCTTTTCACATTCTTTCATCTTGGACAGAGGTTTTTTCTCTTCTTTGGAAGTTTGTTCTGGAATTATGTTTATTCAAATTTATATCTAAGTAGAATATTGTTGTGTTGCTTTAGTGACCATTTTGTAATATACAGTATTTTTAAAGATGGTTGTTAAAATTCGTGTATCATATCTCAGGAGGTTTCACAGTATGCATATTTTATCAAACCTGTAGGACTAACTCACATGAGCTAGATTTAGACAGAGAGTGTTAATCAATTTAAGCTCCCTATATAGTGAATGAGAAGAGCTGGGCCCCTCTATAGAGCATTTAGTGCATGTGACTCAGTGGGATATAAATCCATAAAGTTTAGTGGAATTTGCTTTCCAGGAGGGCTTATTGCACCCTGGCAGATGAAGGATAGGTGCATACAGAAGCATAGCCAAGAGGCTAAGGGAAATGATTATTGTTATTTGGTGTTCATTAGACTATATCTGGAATACTGGATACGTGCCTTCCATTTTAAAGACATCAATAACCTCTAAAGAGTACAGTGGAGAGCCACCAAGGTTTTCAGGGCTAGCGTATGTGCCTTAGGAGAAGAAGTACAGGGAGCTGGAACTGCTTCTCTTAGAGAAGAAATGTTTTTGGGGGAACCTAACAGCAGCTTGTCTATACCTTCAAGAAGATCAATCACCTCACTAAAGTGTGTGGTGAGAGGGAGGATGAAAAGCAATGGTCATAAACTGAAACATGGAAGGTTTTGACTGGTTATAAAGAAAAATCTTTTCACCATCAGAATGGTCCAGAATTGGAGCAGTCTGCCCAGAGAGGTTGTGCAGGTTTCATTCTTGCGGGCTTTCTAGGTACAACTGGGAAAAATCCTGAGAAACCTGACTTCACATCTAACCCTACTGTGAACAGGACACTGAACTAGAAACCTCAGGAGGCCCCTTCCAATCTAAGTGATTTTATTATTCTATGAAATTAAACAGCAAAAGAATCTGGTTTCAGTTCATAAAAATGAGAACTAATACAGTTTTAAAGGCCAAAGTCTTCTGCCTTCTACCGGTATAAGTTGAGACATAATTGAAGTGCATGGCTATAAAATGGAACAAAAATTCTGAAAGTGAAATAGAAATAGGCCATTGGGTTTAATGTCTGTAAGGACTATTTCAGAATAGTGCTGCTAGCACTAAACTGAATATCTTCCTTTTGTGCTGTTCTTTGCCTCCCTGCCATACCAGAGGACTCCATACCTGCTTCCTAGCAAGTATGCTGGAGCACTTTTCATCTGCTTCTCATGTAGCACCCGACTTAGAAGTGAATAATATAAAAACATTTATCCCATGATATGTATGGTCTGGAGCATGGAGCATTGTAAAACACTAAAATAATGCTAAAAATTAAGAGAGGTAGTGCAAGAATAAAAATAAACATAAATTACTTTAAACATATACTCAATTAAGTACATCAGGATCTCTGCCCAAGAATTCTTTGGGTGTTAAGGTGTGAATGTGAAGGATGGAAATGAAAATATAATGAAAAATTTCATGTGCACTTATCTGAGTTTACTGCCAGCTCTGCTTCCGGTATAGATGCTTGCATGATCCTGAGAGCTATATTAGAGATCCTAATGAGTAGTTCAAGAGTCTCTTGAGAGAAAAAGACTACTCAGAAAAAATATAAAATGACTAGAAGTTCAAACAGTAGAAAAGGGAGTGCAGGGAATTATGTTTGGGTGTGCATCCAAAGGAAGAACAGCTTGATCACTACCAGCTAAGACTGCTAGTTAGAAAAAGATAATTCAGTTCTTCAACAGCAGCAAAGGTAGTGGTTAGAAAAAGCCCAAGGACAGAGGGTGCAGAAAACACAAGGACAAGAATGGAAGAATTTGATTTACATCTAAAAAAAAATTGCCATAAGTGCCATGATGTCCAGCTAAAGAACTGTATAGATTATAGAATCAAATGGTAACATCCTTTCATCATTTCAGGGGACATCTCTTGAGAATAAGCTGAATAATGGGAAAAGTGTTTAACCCAGAGTGGCTGGAGTTTTTAGTTAGCAATATTGTCCCCAGCAATGAAAAAATGACCACCAGTAGGAAATAATGTCCAAATTATGCCTATCTTCTGAATAGTTCATTTTTCAAACCTGGGGGTGTTATGCATATTAGATCATATATATGAAATGTTAATATAGCATAGTATGTCATATGTAACTTAATAGCATCCAGAGTGTGCTGAATAAAATGCAATGGAAAGTAATAACTTTATATTGTTAGATATTTAATATATTGCAACTGTTTTCAGTGTGCTGAAACCCATTTATCAAAAATTTCTATGCAGCTTATTCAGAGAATAGAAAAGTTGTTCTCTGTGTTTGATACTATGGCAAAAATATGCAAAAGTGACTGATTTTGAGTGACTTCTTTTATCACATAGTGAGTATTTAACTATCTATCTTCAAAGGTATCCAATTTCTTAAAGAAAATAGAACAAAAACTCATTGCTCACCTTTGCAAATCATACCTCCATCCATCTCTGCTAGTCCTATCAGTAAGATTTAGTTTTAGCAGCAAAGCACTATGTTTAAGAGTAACAAGGCAGATAATTCAGTTGTGGATCTCTTTGCAGAGATCCTCAACTTAAGTAGCTGGTTTTGCAAAGGAAACTACCTTCCCACTTGAATGGGGACATATTACTTGGGATCAGTGTCGCAGCTGAGTTATGCCAGTAAAACCAGCTAAACAAACACATGCTAACAGCAGCAGCACCTTAATAAATTTGGAAAGAAATAGAAGCCAACTTTCTGTGGGGTGCCTGAATTGAAACCTCACCAAATGGGTAAAGAACTATTTACAAAAACTGAGTAAAATCAGGTGGAAGAGGAGTTTGATACTATCCAATTTGCCATGAGAAATCAAAACTGTTATCAGTAACTTACTGATAACAAATTTTAAAAATTGCAGATATTAAATAAACAAGTTACTGATAACAGATCAAACAAGTGTACTTGCAATGACACCATATGAAAATTCTGATCCCTTTCTTGCATATTTTATAGCTGACATATAATCTTATAAGAAAACTACAAATATCTTACTCTTTTTGGTATGGAAAACGTTCGTATCCATATCTGATAAACTGTGACCACTGCTGTTAAAGTGTTTAGCCACAGATAACAAACTATAAATAGCTCATGCTGCAACATGCAATTGCTACAACTTGTAGACTATTTTCTTCTCTTGTAATTTTTTCTTGCTTTTTTTGCTCACTGTTGGATGAAACAGTACGGCAATAGTTAATTCATCCATTTATTTTGTGCTCGTGGACAATGAAAACAACTGAATAGGTGAAGAACCTCTATTTGGATCAGAATACTGTAGTTTAAGCCCAGATTTTATATTTTGTCTTTGACTAACAATAACATTATAAATGGCATGGGTTTTTTTCAGTTTATTGTGTAACTATTGTTATTTATATGGTATCAGAAATGTACACCAAGGTTTAAAACAATGATCTATAAACTGCAACTGAATGAAAATGGGACAGAAATCAATCCCTGCATCTGAGCTGCTCTGAGTTTTGGAGAAATGCTATTAGAAACATTATGTTAATGGAGAGCTTGCATTTTGGGCAGGATGGAAAAAACCCACATACCTGAACTTCGATAAAATCTGGATGCAGACCTCAACTTTTGAGCTCTAATCCTCACTGCAATTAATTCAGCAGTATATGGTTACCAGAGATGATGTCAGAAAAACCTCCTCTACTTTTCAGCTGTGTGCATTCTGCACAGATGAAGCATTAACCTTCTGGTAAGTTCCATTACCATGGTCTTTTCAGGAACAAGTGCTGAAATCACTGGCTGTTGACACAAAGTATTGAAATAAACATGTATTAAATCATTAATAGCTAAGCATAACAGTATCATCTTGGCTGCCTCTAGAGGGTTCAGCGTGGTGTGGGATAGAAGTGATGTCCCTTGGTTTATTCCTCTCTTGACTCTAAATCTAGACTGAGGCAAGATAAGCAGCTGCAACACCCACATGCCAGTTATGAAATCAAATTTTCCAGCAGTTAGAAAATGAGCTGGCACATTTGCTTGGCTAGTTCTTATAAAGTCATTTCTGGGCCAGGTCTAGAACAACCTGTGGGACTGTTTCATGGCCAGGCTGCTGGTGGGCTATTTTATTTTAACATAACCACTATATTATGAAAGTATTTGCCTGTTTGTAATACGTCAAAGGATAAAAGGTGGCAAAAAAGCAAAATTAATTTAATCTCTAAAATTCTTTATGGCTCTGAGGGAAAATAGGTACCAATACTTTTAATCTATTTGTCTGCAATACATTTTAAGTGAAGATATTTTATACTTTATGAGATGAATAGTTCCCTAATGAAATGGCTTTGTAGCATTTAAAAGAACTGGAACTGAGTTGTCTACAGAAATATATTCAGTTTCTGTGTAAAGGTTGCTTGAAATAGGAATTTATGGATTTATGCTCAAAATATATATTAGCTAGGTAATGGAGGGGTCTTATGTGATGATTTCTTTGGTAAAAACACTGTGGAGAGTATACTGTCTAATATTATGCTTTCTATTGCAATCTATCAATGTTTCCATAAATCTCTAGCAGGAAGGGCACTTACATTTTCTCCACTTGGAAAACAACCAAAACTTTCATCTAGTTGAAAGTAAGAGGATCCCTGCCTCAGAAACAAGTCATTTTTTGGGTTTTCATAAAATCATTGGGCGTAAACGCTAAAATGGAGCAAATAAGAATTATCTACTTTTACTAATTTGTAAAATCCTGGCTCAAATTAGAGATAATGGCAGAAGCAGTGGAAACAACATTCTCAAGAAGTCTGTTATGATTAGGATGTTTGCGCCATAGATTGTCTCAATCTGAAATGTTCAAAAGTTTTCCTACAGACCAGATACAAGCATTTTGTATAAATATTTTAAAATATTTACTAAAGAACAAAACCATATTGAAGTCATATTTTAAAACTCACTTTAAACTGACTTCAGTCTGCATAGCCACTTACGTTTATTCTTTGATCTGACACAGAAAAACTAAATCTTAAGCATTTTCCAACACCAGAGGTCATTTGAGCCATCCACACAGTAAACCCCAGCTTTTGCCAACTCTCCAATTGCTTAGTGGTGATAAAATCAACAGAGAGGATTAAGAAGGCCCAAGAAATTCTTGAGATTTCCCTGGTGGCCTTCTTTATTCATGTTCATTGTTTCAGAGAATGCAAAGGAGAGAAGGACGTAGCCTTCAAAGGAGCCTGAAACAGAATATGCGTAAAGAAGAAAATCCTGCCCTTAAGAAAAGCAAACATATGATGAGCTTGTTTAAGGCGCCCTCCTCACTTGCCAAGGTGGCAACTGTATTGTTCCCATAAGACTGCCTAGGTCTTAGCTGTTTTTTTGGTGGTGGTGGTTTTCCTCTTTGAGGTCCAGCTCCTGGACTTGTGAGAAGGTGTTAAAAGGGAGGGGGAAGGAAAGGCATTTCTAGTTCCAAAGATTGTGAAGCAATAGTAAAAAATGTCACACCAGTATGACCTAATGGCTAAGAAAACAGATTTTTTTTTTTTTTTAACAAAATAAAATAATGATATCATTTGCGGTAAAACTTGTGCTTCCTGAAGAACTGAGGCCAGATACCAGTGCTGTATTGCTTCTCCACATTTCATTCATCCCATCTACATTGTATTTTTCAGTCTAGCATTAGAGGCACTGCTTTGATCCTACAAGAATCTACTTGTCAATATCTATTGGATTTATGCACTATGGAACAGGATCTCATGAGCTTATTTGCTACAGTTCCATATCCTTTTCCCAGGTTGACGTGGCCGCTATGAAATTCTTATGCCAGATAGCGCTAACTTTAAAAATTCAGACAGTCAGCCCTGTAGGAAATCCTAGTTTTCTAGTGTTTCCTTTTCACACAAATTAGAGCAGCATTCCAAAATACTTTTTTCATACAGATCTTGACTGAATAAAATTATGTAGACATATCCAAGTGTCTGAAATTGGTTTGACTTTGAGCAACATCCACTTGAGTTGGTGAAGTGTCACAATAGAGACAAAATTTGGGTTATTCATGGTCACGTTATTATTCATGGTCACATTATTATTCATGTTTTAGCCTACCTGTCCAAACTGTATTCCTGATATAGTGCATCCTTTTTCAGTTTTGTGCCACTTTCATAACTTTTTCCTCCCTGAACAAACAACTTCTGGAGAATTAAGTTTTGGTCTTAAATAGTCCTTTAGCTAGGATGTAATACACAATTCCAGTGATAAGCAGGGATTCACCTTCCTATCAGAGAAGTCTTACCTTTTTCAATCTTAGCATAAGTTATGTTACAACTTATTAATTCTATTACAGTTATGTGTAGTAAATCCTAAACAGCATTAGGGTCCTGATGTACAAAGTACAATTAAATAACATATAAACTCAGTGGACCTAAATATCTACAATGCTGGTGTCTCACCAGAAGCAGGTTTTAAGAATGATAGAAAAAGCGACAATAGCCTGACTGAAAACATGGATGAGAATTTCTTCCCAAGCATGAGGGGAACTGGGAGAGGGTGCAGAGGCGTTTGTGAGACGATGATAAGAACTGGGCCCATTAGTGAAGTGATGGCGGAAGCTGGCTGAACAATTCGACATTAGATTTGATAGGGGCTATACCAAGGATAAGCCCAAGGCCAAGTGTTTGTGAAGAGAGTGGGAAATGGTTCGGGCTGGAGCAACGTAGAGTTTCTAGTTAAAGTTAGATTTGTTATGAATTTACTGAAAACTGCCATATCCATCATACATATGCAGTACACGTACATGAAAGAGTAAAGGTGTCAGAGGAGAATAAGGTCCCATGTTTTTATCAAAAAAACTAGAAAAAAGAGATGGTCACAAAATGCTTTATTTCTGTTCCCTGGATCTGGAAATTTTAATTGTACTATGAGGCAATCTAAGACATTGCCAAAATAGCAATCTATTGGACACTGTGAGACACATTCCTCCTGGGGGCAAGGCTGGAAAAGAATAATTAAATGTGTCCCAGAGCACAAATCAGGACCTCCTGGATATATGGCTAATTGTTGGGCCACTAAGTTACTTTCATACTTTTGTTCTCTGTCTTCATGATCATTTAAATACACATATTGATCTAGCTCCATCATGAATGATTTCAGCCTCAGGGAAATTTACTTAGTAATAAAGATACCCAGTTGCTTGCTGGTGACTTCAGTTCTAATGCACCCACTTCTAGTTTCAAGACAGCGTGCCTTCCTCCTACCCCTATAGCCCATACTTGTAAAAAATAAGGTATTTTTCTGGAAGTAGCAAGAAATGGCCTATGATGCCTTGAAACAAATTAGAGGATTGAGGCAATACCAGATATCTTGGCTATATTCTGTAGTCCCGTGCTTCTGGATAGGAGAAGATTAGTACTACCTTCTCCCACAGAGTTTGAAGAATCTATCCCTCATTTTCTTGTTGGAAATGGAGATAAGTGTTCTATTTAAGTCTGAAATAAACTCACCACACTAAAAAGCATTAATTTTATTATATTTTTTCAATATGTCAAGATATATAAAACCATTAATCTGTTAGGTCAGAAAAAGGTTGCCCAGAGAGGTGTGTAGGCTCTGACCTTGGCGTTTTTCAGGACCTGGATGGTTAAAGCACTGAGCAACCTGGCCTGAAAGCTGATCCTACTGCGAGCAAATGCCATGAACTACTGAGGCCTCTTCCAGCCTGCATTATCCTATGATTCTATAATCTCATGTTCAGTAAAATTGAATTTATTGAGTTAGTCAAACTAGAAAATACAATATTTCATACATTCTAATATCTACTTAGCACTGATACCACTGTGTGAGTTCACTAAAATTTAGTCTTCTCTGAGGCAGTTCAGAAACTAGTAGGAAGTTTATTTATTTTCATTTTATTTATTTATTTAGTGACTTACTTCTTTTCCTGTGAGATTATATCAAACGGTGAAGAAAAAAAGAACTATGTGCCGCAGCAGAACTGATGAGTGTCTGCATGATCCAAACTAAATCACCAGCATTGCAGAATATTAAGGAAACTATCTACAAATTGTTGAACCTTGAGCAAAAAATTAATAAAATAGAAATTAATATTTGTAGAGTCCAGTAAATTATAAAATTTCATGTAGTGTTTCTACAAACATAAAACCATGAGTCTAATGAGGTTTAAGTTTCATTTAAGCACCCAAAAATATAAATTTAAATAGTTATTAAAAGAAAAAAGCCACCAAAGTACCCACCCATTTGTAACTTTTAAAAACAAGACCTTAGAACATTTATCATGGAAAGCTGTAGGAAAATGGCTGAATGCCATTCCCAACTGATATGAATTCATACAAGTTTATTGCTTCTGACTTCAAGTACTATTATTTTACGCTTTCAAAGTGTTCTGAGATGAATATGACAAAAATTAAGAAAACTTCCTGTAAAGTTTCCTTCTTTTTATGGGATGCTATTTCTAGTCTGGAGAGTTTTAGAGCAAAGAAATCATTAAATCAGCTAACCTAACCTTGTTATATAACTAAATTATAACTTCAATTTCTATATCTGTGCATTGAACACAATTTTTATGTTTAACTAATGCATTTTTTTCCAGAAAGGCATAATCTGGAGATGCTAGGAGATGAAGCATCCACTGATTTTGTGGACCTACAGAAAGCTGGTTGTTGATTCTGCACTAATTTAATCTAGATTTCTTTCCTAGTTGTTTTCCAAAAGCAGTACAATTCCTTTGTTTAACAACTTTCTTCTATATAAAGCTTACAAATCTTGACTTCATATTAATTTAACGTAAGTTTCTCAGATTCATCTGTAGAAATCACATAACATTCTTGAACTAGGTAATGTAATGAATAGGGCCCAGGAACAACTGTCCTCAAAAGAGAATCACCATGTAATTACAGAATGAAAAACTTAATCTGTCACAGGATGCACTATGATGGCAGTAATAAGAAGAAATGAGCTTGAACACGATTTTGAAAGGCCTCAAGACGAAATTAAATGTTGAGATAATAAACAGTGTTTGCTCTCTGTCTAATGCTCAGAACTAATTTGTCCAGCCATCTCTGACAAAGCACTGTACATTTCTGAGCTCATGTGTCCTAGTTCTGCTGTCGTGTTTGTCTATGGCACTCAATGTTTCTATCAAGATCAGAGGGGCCAGCTGCTTGCTCTTTTCTTTTTCTTTCTCTGCATAAAGTTTTGTGTTGTTTGTTAGGATTTTTGCTTTGTTATGTTTTGTTTTGTTTTTTCAATCTCTTCACACTGCGTCATTTCCCAAAGCCTATGTTCTGCTGTGACCCTTGGGGACTCCAGTTCCTTCTCAGTATCAGTGTGCCAAAGCTTGGCTTCATGATGACACAAACCAGGCTACTCTGCTGTAAAGGCATGTGCAACTAGTTGCCCTTTTTCTTCTGATAGCCTGTGTTCAATGCCTTGATGAAAAAGTTGTGATACCACATACCCTTCTTTGGGAACTGTAGAAACAGCCCAAAATGCCACTCATAAAGACTGGGACAGTGATCTGAAGAGCTGATAGGGAAATTCCCTTTGGGATAACATTCCTGTCCATCCATCAGCTTCCAAGTTGTATCAGGACTTTTGTTCTGATTTTCATACCCAGATATTGCTCTATCGGTATCTGTATTTGAGCCTTCAAGCCGCTTCAAGATGGATGTCATTGAGTAACTTTGCAACTAGTCATGCAACAAAGATTACAGGACATAGATCATTAAGTCAGGCACATAATTACAGTTTTGTTTAACAGAAAATAAATTTTTGCAAAGAACAGTTGTGACCTTGTTTGATAATAAAATTGTTAGATTTTCATATTAAAAAGACAAAAAATAGTTAGATAGCTGTTTCAAGCATGTTTCATTTGATCTGAAGTTAAAAAAAAGTCATTTAATTTTCAAGAAATTTGAATTCATTTCCTTTTGAATTGTTTTCATTTAATATAGACAAATTTAAAAACTAAATAGATTGGCTAGCCAAACATCTCACCTTCTTTCTGACCAAAGAAATCCAGGAAGACAAGCTCATGACAAGTTTAGCTTGTCAGGGATATGTGTTACAGTAAAGAAACTGCCCAAAAGAAAAAAAGTGCTTATATCTACTACAGAGGGGAGCTTTTTATGGGTTTGTTTTGGTTTTGAGTTGTGTATTTTTTTTTTTCAGAGCAAACTAAACAGTTTAGTATGATGCTGTCTGATTATTTTTAAAGGAAGAAAATTGTACATTTTTATACACTTTTCTAACTAACTGGAAGGCTTTCCATATGAAAAAAAAACATGCAAAGCTGCCTAGAACTTCAGGGAGGAAAATACTATGAACTTTGAGATAAGCTTGACTTTACAGGTCCATTAATAATTTTAATATTACAGTGACATTTGATAAAGAAACAACTAAAACAAAGACATGTTACTCCTTGAAAATCATGGTTTTTTAACTGCAATAAGAAAATACAGATCTCCATCTCATAGTGTCTATAACATTGTTAAAATGCAGCAAATCCCATTACTTATTAAGAAAGCAATGCAATCAAGATAAAAAACAATAGGTGGCAATATCTCCTAGCAAGCCTAATGTGTAAATTTTAATGCCATGTGCAATCTGCTGCCATATCCTCTATCAATACTTTCCTTCTGAGTCACATGTAAGTACTGAGAACACAGATTTAACATGTCCACAGAACACAATGTACATCCAACAGAACGGCATGTGTCCAGCCCTATGGAAGGATGTACGTCACTGAGTTCTGCTGAAAGCCATTGGTGCCTTATCCAAGCAGGGGCAACCCCTAAGTGTTCAGGATTTATGACAGACAAGAATTTGACGCTTGTTTCTTTTAAATAAGTGTTCTACTTTATGCCACTCGGTTCAGATGCAGAACCAAGAGATGGCCTGCAGCTTGGTCACTTTAATAAAACAGTAAATTAAACAATTTTATGTAAAGAGCTATTTTATCCCAGAGCTGTTTCTAGGCTACTTTCTGGTCTTCATGCTTTATTCAGCTCACTGACTCACATGTAAATGGATAGACCAGAGCAATTCACTCAGTGCTAGTAGCAGCAGAGAGGTCCCTGGGCATCAACTAACTCAGATTTTACAACTGGTTTGGTCACTGAGCTGCTCTTTTTGAGGCTTTCCACACGTTTTCTGGTCTACTTAGAGTGTGAGTCCTCTGAGGTTGGGTTTGGGGTTTGCCGTGTCTTACTACATGCCTGCACAGTGCCTCCTGCAGAGCGGTCCTGATTTTGGCAAAAGGGTTTATTAACTCCTAGAAGGCAGCTCACTGCCTTTGTGCTTCCAGAACACAGGATTCTTGTTCAAACAGTCATTAAATATGGTAAACCAAATATCATGCTTCATCTTCACTTCCCAGAAGCACCTTACTATTCACTGATTTCTCCTGCATTTAAAGTAATAGCTATGCAAAGGACAGTGTAGAAGAGAACTCACATCGAACCCTCAGAATTTTTCACATTAATCTGAACAGGTAGTACAGAAAGCAGCAATACCCTTCTGTAATTTAGCTTTTGATCTGGCTGATACAGCACTTTTTGGGGAAAGAGTGAGTTCTCTTCTACACTGTCCCTTTTATGGTGACACTACAGCCACTACAATTCAGGTTTGAAAATCATAAACTGCTTTCACGTCAGCTCTGTTGATATTTATTGGGTGCTACAACTTGACTCAAGTTATATTCTCCTTAATTCTTCTGAAAAAAGTTGTCACATGGTTTGAAAAACTGGTGATATACCAAAAGAAGCTTTGTGGAATTGCACATTGAGAAAATGAGCTTGAAATATGCATGTACTTGTTACTTCAAAGTTCTATAGTAGGTGACATGTTTGCAAAGTACACATGGAAAAATACTCCTTTTCTGCAGAGAGACAAGTACCAGTTTAGGAGTACCTTTTAAAATAAAACATCCAGAAAATAACAGCTGTTTGAATTCCTGTATTGTGCAGGAGACCGAATTAGAAGACGCTAATAGTATCACAAAGCTTTAAGGCCGCACTTTTTGCCTTCATCACTGTCCTTAAGAACAGCCCTGAGAAATATGGTAAAAGGTTCATTCTCTGTATTTATACTATGTGAGCTGCTAATACTAAATGAAACTATGAACTACATTGCAGAAACAAGTGAAGACGAGATTGTCATGTAGGCTGGGACTAGCATATCCCTGACAGCTTTAACCCAGTTAGCATGAACACAGTGGAAGCCCTCAAATGACACCTTCACTCTCAGCCCCTGTCACAGCCAAAATTTTCATTGCAACTGCTACTTTTGCTTGCTACGTAAAGTAAGCATCCCAGTGTCTAGCCTATAATTATAACCAGACCTTTATTTGATTACCCAGGAGTATCTCAAGAGTAGCTTCATTAATGAAAACAGACTGTTTTGCGTCCTTGGTACAAGTGCAAGAGAAACACTGATTTGGTCTCTGTTTGGAGGGCTGGCTGAGTCTGGACAAAAGCTGCAATCAGTTCTTTGCTTTTGTGGTATGAGAAGAAAAGAAAGATACCCTGAAGAGAACAGTGTAATGATTAATCTTTTCTTCCTTTTTTTTTTTTTTTTTTAATATGTATAGTTCATACATATTGTACGTCTCATCAGTTACTTTATATCTTTAACAGTGCCTGATTTAGGTAAGAAGAAATCTGTTAAATTAGGTGTTCACATCTCATTGAAACTGAGCTGTGATTGAGCAACCAACTCTCTTAGGCTTTTTTAAAACCCCGGCTCTTCATTTTCTTGGGAAAGTTGTTGTTCAATTTGAACAAGAAAAGGAAATGGGCCTAGGGGGGATTCATGGGGTGGGGACACAGTAAAGGAAATTGAAAACCAAATGCTTTTCTTTCTGTAGCTTCACAAACATTTGTTAGATATTTAATTAAGTTCATATTTGGTTTTACAGGCCAGATCCCACATTAGTAGCTTCAGTTGCTAAATATGTAGAATCTGAACAGTTATTACTGTTTTAATCAGCAAAATTTTTAGCTGTGTTCTTTTGGTGTTGGTTTAGGAAGGCCCCATAAACTGGCACACAAACTTCCAATGTCCTTCCAGCTTTGTTTTCTATTTTGGCTGATTAATTCAGACACAGAATCTTCCTTGCTCTTCATGAATTATTAGTGTAATGTTGAGTGCCATTAGCATCCTTAGCCACATGCAAACTGTGAGTGCTCACAGTCTTGTGCTTGTTAACTTTTTTCTTAAAAAAAAAAAAAAAAAATTAATTATTTTTCCACAGCACTTCTTACCTAAGGGGAAAGAGCAGATCCACAACCAACAGTGTGCGCTGGTGCCCCCTGAGCTGGTCTGCAGGGAACTCTTGCCAGTAAAAATCATGGTCTTTAATTTGTTTAAAATAAAAGTTTTGTTTTGTTTATTGCACGCTATGCCTAACTCTTTGGTAGCTCTCCTTTACTTCAGAATTTGTTTCTGGAGCTGAAGGCATAGGGTTCTTGTCTTTGCTTTGATGTATGTATAATTTGATACCAAAATATCTTTGTCTTTCACCACTCACTGATTTGTACATTTGAGCTCGAAGTAGCAAGAATGCGCTGAAGAAAACCAAAACCATACTCCAGTAAAAGGTGACCCCAGTTCTGTTTGCAAATTAAATATCAATGTTAAATTTTCTCCAAACTCCAGTATTCATTTTATCTCTGAGTTCAAGTAAAGTTGCTTGTATGCAAACTTTCCACAGTACAGCTGGTAGCTTTGAAAACTTTAAGGGTTTAGACATCATTGAGAATTTCCCTTTAATAAGTTATTTCTTGAAAAAAAAAAAATTATAAAGTTTATCCTAAGTATAGCAGTCAAAACAGTAAGCAGATATAGGGCTAAAAATTGTGAGTTTGTATACAATAGATTTTATTTATGACTTTCTAGTCTTATGCTGCAGAAGTTATTTCTCTCACCAGACTTGGGTGAAGCTTAAGACAGTGCTATGAAAGTCTGCGAGAGAGACATAGGTGAAGATTGCTAAGCCGCCATTTTAATACTTGGATTTGTTAAGTGGCTAAATTATACTGACTTGCATATGATTTTTATACAGTTGTCTAATTATAGTTTAAAATTATAAATCTAAAACTTTAGAACATTTCAATGTAAATACATGTAAGCCTATGCTGATTTATGCATTTTTGCCAGTTTGTTTTTATGCTTGCCTCAGCTAATGCACTGAATATTTCTGTCTGCACCATAAAGTAGGTTAAAACATTTGGGCATCTATACTGTGGAGGAATATTTAGTTTTTTTAAAAAGCTCCATACTGGATTTTTATCTCCTTTTCTATTTACCAGCTACTCAAGCTGTATTATATGTTTGCTCATAAAGCCTAAGTGTGCTGCCTGGGCCATTTGTCAGGGTTCTTTTAGGAACCAGGCCATATCTAGTGTTCCTTGTCCACCTAAAACTCTTTTGTCAGTAGAAGGACTGGGAATATAGAAATGGATCCCAGGAGGGATATATAGTAGCGATGAATAGTACGTTAGTTGACCACAAAGCAGAGCTGTTACTGGCACAAAACAGAGACAGCTCATTAGAGAAAAGAGTATTGTAATAGTAGAAGAAGTTTTCTTTAAATTGTTTTCCAAATGTGGCATTCAGAAATAAGATGGGCCACAACACCCAAAAAGGATTGATGATCTTGAGTTTAAGTTATGGAATTTTAATTCCAGGAAAGAACTTTGCCAGTGAGGTTTGTGCTAATGGTCACACGACAGGCTCTGGGTATGCCACATTTTTTTAATTTTTTTTATTTTTTTTTTTTTTTTCCTGAATGGAAGATGGAAGTGGTTCCACATGAGGGTACAAATTTTTTCTTCACTCTAAAGCCCTTAAATGGATTGCAAGATATAGCTTCATATGTTCTCCTACCTTCAAAAGAAAAAATGGACTGTTTAAAGCTGGACAAATGTTTATAATTCTTTACCTGGCATGTGGGTTACTTGTGAAAATATTTTGTGCGGTTACATTTTAAAAGGAGGTTTAAAAATTTGTTTATCCTGTTAAACAGAATAAAAGCTTTACAACATTTTTCTGTTTTAAGAAGCAGCAATCTTCTTGTATTTCCCAGACCTCAGTATAGAATGTGATGTGACTTGGTCAGAAAATTTCACAACAGAGATCCAGGAGCTCAAGAGATGTCAATGTTCCAGGAAAAAGATGGGCAATTTCTGAACAAAATCTGAGCTTTCCCATCCTTCCAGCCTCAAACACAGAAGGATAAGTTGTGTTTACTTATGACAATGATGTGAGTTATTTGTGACATTTACATGATCACATAATGTGCTACAAACTACATGATATATCACATAAAATGCTTATATTTCTTATTGTTTCCTCTTTCATTGTAGCTTATTGTAATATAAAAATTCAGCTACGTAAATGCTGAGCTTAATCCAAATTCAAATTAAATTTCTTAAATATTTGATACACCCCCTAATTTAGGACAGCATAATCCCTTCTGCTGTGTGAGGCAACTGTAGATAATAACTAGAAATACTGCATTTCTAAAAGCTACTTTTTTATAGTTCTAGTATGTTTTGCAAACCTTTGATAGGGTCAACCTCATTTATGATTCCTTTAACTGCATTTTCCTCATACCTTTTAAACTTCATGCTTTAAGTAGTACACAGTAGGTTAGCTTCATGTGACCTACCAGAAATATTTGAACTGGGTCATAAGAGGCTCAGTCTAAATTGTTTAGCTTTTCCTTATCTCATAGGCCTGTCTTTTCTCTGGTTCTAAGTCTAGGGTCCTTTCTTTTGATGGCCACTTTGTTACATTTCAACTGTAAGTTATTTTTTCTTCCCTTTACATTTTATAATGTTTTCAGTGTTGAGATTATGAACAGAGGGACACAGTATCAACCCTTCTGGTTCAGACTTAGGGTTCATCTCCTCAAGCATTTGCCTCCAACAACAGCCATAAGCAGATAGGTAGATGAAAAAATGATACAAGACTTAGCTTTATCCATTCTCACTGAAACAATGACATGTTAGGTAAATAAATTTTGTACTTTACTAACTGTAGCAGATTGAACAAATGGGATTCAATGGCCTAACTATAAACATCTAGAGTCTAGACGTGTACATCTGAGCTTATCACTTTAGGCCTTTTATAGTCAGTGTGGAGAAATAGACCCTGCTAACGTGCAGCTCAGTTTATCCTAAAGTCAATATCTAAAATGCCTAAGATGAGTTGTACTAAAAAGTCTATTTTGTTCCACTGAGTCTAAAGGGGGCTTGGGTTGGTTAGCTAAGATACAGACAGAAAGCATTTATATTTGCTCAGGTGACTTTCACACGTGGTTTCAAACTTTCTTTTGTAATGAGCCATCTGAATCTTGTTGCTGTGTTTTATAAGACTTGAACTTGAGTCATTCTGCTATGGAAATGAGGAAAGGCTTTGAGTTTTCAGAGGTAAAACCAAACAGTTCTAGGCCAGCATCCAATTTTATTGGAACATCCTTAAATGGCAGGAGTGTGGGAGTGTGCTGATCTTTTTTTTTTTATGCACTTATACTACCTTTAAAAGAGCTTACCATATCAAGGATTGCCCTGAATCAATAGAATTCCTCACAGTTCAGAATCTTGTTTCCTTACATTCTTTGCAAAGAGGTCAAACTGCTTCAAGTCTTGCTTTCTTTGCCTGAGTTGGTCACAGCTATTACTGATGGTTAAAATATTAGCTCGAATCTACATATCAGTAGTACATATTAGCTTGAATCTATATATCAGTCCTTTCTGTATCCATTTCAAACCAATGTCTTAACATCAGGCTATAGACAGTCACTCTCACATTTTCATTACTGAAAACTTCATTGAAAGTAATATATTGCTTTCAAATAGATAAATAAACTGCATAAAACAGTATAGATAGGTGAAATTACTAAGTCTCAGAAATCTCAGATGACATGTCTGATAATTCATATGGGTGAGTTGGCATTCTGATGTGTGCCATGCTATAACAGGCAACAGGAGTTGAATGTCTCATAACAATTTTTATGCAAATCCCTCTCCCCCCAGACATTTTGATAATGGATTAATTCATTGCTGATGCTGATTTTGTGCCATCACAGTTTACAGATACAAGGCTCAGAGGGGTTTAGGCATCTGATGTCCATGAATGCTCAGCACCAGAGTCTGAGCCCAGACATCTGGTCCAAAACTGCCAGGTTAACTGAAGTATCTCCAAGTGAGCCTGAGGGTGAATAACTGAGTCTCACTATAGCTCCAGTGATGCCAAGGCTTGGCTGGCTGAAACCGTTTCTCATAAGGTTATAAAACAACTTCTATGGCTAGGAAGTCCTGTGATGCTGCAGTCAGACAGCAGTATGCAACAGACTAGAACTCCACCTTTACAATGAAACAGGAGGGGAAAAAAGGCTTATTATATGTGTTTATCTATGTAAAAGAGAGAAGAGAACTACTGCCTCTTCCCTTTGGAATTGTATTAAGAATATTTTATACTGGAATTTTAGTCATGTGTAGCAATTTAGCATCTTTTATCTTGGAAGACTACATGTATATTCTCAGTGGAATAAGTGGCAAATACAACAAGTACTTCTGAAATGTGAGATGGTCTTTTCCAGTGTGATTCTATGATTCTATGTATTCAGGCTGCTGGTGGCTGCAGTGAGCAGTGGAATAACTATACAAACTCTTTCCAGTATAATGTTCCGAATACAAAAACCTGCAGAAATACTTAAATGTGAGCACAGAAAATTGCACCTAAACACATAACTTTATCTGTTTTATTATTAGAGCATTGATATTTTATAATCTGGGTCACTAAATGGGATTAATAGAGGAAAGATTTAGTTCAATATTTCTGCAACGTAAGTCACTGGAAATAGGTTTTTAGTTAGATAAACAGAAGTTAGCAATTTCTGTCACAGATATATGCTTGTATAAACACTCATGCAGTGCAGAAAAGCAGTATTTTTCTTTTAATTAAATGCTGCTGTCACAAATAGTATTTAAATGGTGTGAGAACTGTAAAAATATAAATATAAAACATGTCATATGAATAAATTGAAATCTTTTAGCAAAGAAGATTTTAAAATGTAGCTTATGCTTTGGTGGAAATAACTGTGAGATAGTAGATTTAAGGGTCAGTCAAACAGGTGTGTATGAACCATCAGTTAAAAAAAAAAGGTAGTGAAAAAAAAAAAGTTTTTATGACACTATTGAAAAGGTTGTCACTGCAAAATTATTTGTGGAAAAAAATAACCCAAGGAAACTGAAGGAAGTTCTTCTCCAGGTACGCTGGTAGAGTTTCTCACACCTAAATTTGGATTATCTTCATCATAAGGCCCCATGTTAATATTTACTATTCCTAATTGCTTCTGTCTCATTTCCTGTGCTGCGCAACTGTTGACTGTGGTTTTATCCTTCTTTAAAAATTACTATCAAGTTACGGGGAAGGCTCTTACTGTTGCAGGACTCACTGGTATCCCCAAGGAAAATAATATGGATGGCCTATGAGGACAATAGCAAGGAGAATAGGAAACAAGGTAGTTATCAGATATTTCTGAAAACAGCTAAAAATAATGTTCTGCACTTTAGGAAATTTAGTCAGTGAGTGAGAGTGCTGATAAGGTGATGTAACTCAGCTGTCTGCCTCTTCATTTTCATATTATGTTCTTCTGGAACTGGACAGAGCTGGATTGCTTTCACCTGAAGTTGCTTGTGCAGTATCAGTTTCCATTCATTCAGCTAAAATACCTTCTTCCCTTGAGAAGAGGCATTACTGCTCTTTTTTAGCTCAGACTCACAACTGTTATGAGGAATTGTTTGGAGTTTTAACAGTTAGAGTCCACAAGTGAGGAAAAAACAATTCCCTCCAAACAAACTCATAGTTCCCTGGAGGTTATTCCCTGGATCCAGATTACTAACAGTGGGAGGAAGGCCAACACAAAAGCATAAAATATAATGGAATGACTAAAACAGTATGGTATGATTCTTCAGATAAATTTCCATAACCTAGTATTTATGGATGTTGATTCTTTGTGGCACAAGAGGTGGTATAAATTATTAATTATTTTATTTATAATTGTTGAAAATATTCATTTAAGTTTCAAAATAGATGCGTTTATGCCTTCTTGGCTTGTTGTGACTCCCATTGTCAGAATTAATTTATCCATGTTTGTGTTCTCTCACACTTGTTCCAGATTTCTGTACTGTGAACAGGATCTTCTACAATATATGCCAGCACAGTACTGAGATGGTTGAACTGTAGCTATGAGTAGATCTGTCATAGAAAATAACATTGCACACTAGAATGAAAGATGCATGTAAATAACATAAATAGTAGAATACTTGGTTTATAAGTTTGGGCAGGTAGTAAATGGAACAAATCATGGAACAAAACATGGAACAAAGCTGTCTAATTAATCTAAGTAATTAAGATTACTTTTGGTTTCTGAAGAATATTTTTATATCACCAACCCAAAATTGCTCATTCAAAATGCTTCTGTATACTCTGAGCTATTATTTGTGCATGTACAGTAAAGAACTAAGTGCTGTGACAGAGAATTGTTCATTTCTAGCCCTTGGAGTCTGAAGATGGCAGAAATGTGGCTTTACAATTCAATTTACAAATCCAGACCTTGTGTATATTCTTCAAAAGAAAAAAATGAAACTATTGATCACAATGTGCAAATTCATCTGCACCATAAACTTATTATCAATGTTTACTGCAATTCAGTTAAAGACAGTATGTTTGTAACTGACCGGAGAAACATACCTGATTCTTTTTTCTTTTTAATAAGATTCCTTTCAAATTGTAAGACTATATAATGGATCCTCCCTTTATAGCATAAAAGAACAAGAGAGGTGGATTTTCTTGGAAAAGGATTACTTCAGCTTCAGCACCCTTATGGACCTGCAAGAACAAGCACTGAGGATAACAGTGGGCAAATACAGAAGAATCATCTGCAATCCCCCTGTCTGGGTGAGGGTGTTGTCTTCCGATTAATTTAAATACCCAAATCAAATTATGGCCCCAAAATGGCATTCCACTCACAGCCCTCTTGTGGGGCACAAGTGTTTTAGTGTTGCATCAGATTAGAGAACTTGTTAAGACAAAACACAGATGTTTTGTTGGCTTGTTCATGGGGCTGCTATTCAGCTGGATCAGCAACTTGGAGACAAGAACTCCACATGCTGATTCTTCTACCTCACTTCAGGAGCAGAAGGAGGGAACAAGGTCCAGAAAAGGAAAGAAAAAGTTTGGAATGCCCTTGGCTAGCAGGGTCAGGATGTGACTGTGAAAGTACAACTCCATCCAAAGAGATTTTATTTCAAAATTCAATGACCTTTGATGTAGCAAGGTCTGGGCTTCAGAGTCTAATTAGTTGTTCCTGGACCCAAGCCCTGAACAAAATCTCAGTAGCACTAGAGAACCTGACTTGAAACTTCCTGCCCAAGTCTGATCCCAAATGAGGGGAATTCCTCTATTAGACACATAGAAATATCTTGGTGACACCACAGAGTAGGCATAAAGTGCTGCAACTGTATTGCCTGGTCACAAGTTCATAAGACCTTATATATAAATCTTCGTTGGCTCACAAGCAAGTCAGGAACTGAAGAGTCAGAAGAAACCCAGGAACCTGCATGCCCTTTGAGGCACGACTTTGTGAAAACTGAACATTCAACAAGCTTTCAAATTGCAGTTTATTTGTTGAATAGAACTGGGAAGATGGGTACCTGTCCAGTGGGAACTGCAGTGACACTGATGTCAGTGACTCTTTTCACATACATAACTGGAGAGATTTCAGACAGCAGTAACCTGAGCTCAGCAAGTAACCTCATCTTTCTAAACCCAAACCACCCAGCATTTATTGGGGCGGGGGTGTGTGTTCAAAAGTGGGCCTGGGCCTTTACTGCTTGGGCTGGTCTCAGGTAGAAACTTTCAGTGACTGTGACCAAAGCTGGACAAGAATCAGAGGAAAGTAGATTGGTAAAATCCAAGGATTTAGTCATCAATGCACTCACATATCCAACCCTTTTTAAAAAAGGCTTTCTATAAGTTTTCTCCCAGGTGATACTGTTTTGCTTCAATATACAAGTTTTTTAAGAAGCACCTTGAAATATAAATATTTTGAAGTAAAGTTCAAGTTTTCTCTCATATTTTAAAGGCTATAAAGAAAAAAATTCAACTTAGTAAGATTCTTCCTAAGCCAACAGAAAGAAGAGAATTTTCCACCTTGCTGCTTAATTGGCAATACAATAGCTTAGAATGTTCTTTTAAGAAGTTTGGACACACTAGCCAGTATTATCCCATCCAAATGGCATTAGTGCTTTGTTATCATTCATTTATACTACACTCGGTATGCAAGAAACATACCGTAAGGCTAATTTCTAAAATGTCTCCAAAATGTCAAAATGGCACTTAGATGAAGACATAAATGAAGCATTTGAAGTAACTTAAAAATATGAAATAAATTAAAATTATCTTCCTACAAAATATAGCACCTCATTTGTTCTAGTAGAGATTGGCTTTTTTTTTTTTTTTTTCTTTTCTGGTCTGGCTTCATCAAGGTGTAATTGAGCACATTCTGGATGAAAATGATGTTCCCAAGTTCTGCACATGATGCATTTGCAAGCTATAAGTATGCAGGCGTGAAATCTGGCACCTACCAAGCTGTACATTTGTACTTACAAATTCACTCAAGAGTTAAAGCACATGATGTCATCAGCCATTCCACATATTCCCTACCTCATTTTCCCAAGGTAGGATTTAAAATTTTGAGGAATGTTAAACTGTCAATAAGTGCTGATAATGAGCAACAAATAACAGGGACAATATAAAATTATTTTTAATACCAGAATACTATTCTTTTGTGGTTAATACTCTGCAAAATATTAATGCATCAGCAACTTTGTTACCACGTAAATTCATTTTCCACAATATTAGAAGGTTTTTCTTTTACTTATAATTTCAAAATTTCTAATGCAGCAAGAAGGTGACTAGCTCATGAAATGACCTTCCAGTGAAACATTATAAAATCAAACCCTGCTCTAATCCTAATTCCTTCTAAGATCACAGGAAACTTTTATATAAGATGGTCAGGGAGGTCTTGGCCCATTTTCCTTCTAAATGAGTACAATTTAGCCATTGATTTATGGTAATGGGCCAAATTCTGCTCGGTAGGTTTTGGATAAATCTGGAGTAACCTTACAGATATCAGTGGGTTTTTTTCTGGACAGTCACCGGTGCAAATAAGAGAAGAATCTGGCTTCTTTGCATAAGGCTGTTATTTATTCAAAATATGCTTCTGCAGGCTGTTTACATTCTTCCTGCAAATATTTTAGTTGTGACTCAGGGCTGTGGAATCAATGTGAAACAAATCACAAAAAATATCAGACTTGTAATGAATGATAAAAAAAATATGAAGTCTATACTGAACAGTAATTTGAAAAAAGAGCAGATTTTTTTGCTGACGCATAAGAGGCAGTCATGAATCATGACTTATGCTATACCTTGTCAATGACTTATGGGAATTTTATTTCTTATAGCAAACTCGGGAAATATTTCATGGGAGAATTACTGACACATGCCAACATCTTTTATGACAATGTGTTGCCCAGCAGTAAGTGAACAGTGGTTATTGCTCAGTAGCAGGTGTGTCAATACTATATCCACCATGATATAGTCAGCCATGAAACACTGCTTCTTCCATCCGATAATACCAAGCTATGGCAAGTGGTAAAGAGGATGTGCTAGTTCAAGCAACTGAAGCTAACTACATTTTAGTTGGAATCACTTTGCTTTTTTCCTCCTGGAAATCATGAAGTCATCTCAACTTTTATTTGCTCCTTCTAGTTAAGTTGCTTATAAAACTTAATGTGGGCAAGGAAAGTGTGAGTTTGTCACAGTAAAAGCCCAGTATATTTTGTCACAGAAGCCCCTTCTTTCTAAAGCCTCAATTTTAAATGCACAGCATTCGTCTATAGTTCCTATACTGACTCTGAACTGGATGAGATACTCGTTCTGAGATTGCAACAGTGTTTAAATAATTCTTGGTAATTCTCTGTTGTAAATAATCTATTTAATACACTTATCTTTAATTCTGACCATAGATGGTCCAGTGACAGACTTTTAAAAAATAACTGTCAGTGACTGGCTTTAAAGTTTTTAGCACTGAAAACTTAAATATCAATGGGAGAAAGCTTCTATAGACCTATTCTGATTTTGCAAGCATGCTAAAAGATCATGACTTACTGACTTTCCTCATCTAATATTATGCCTCAGTGACAGCAGAAAGGCACTTTCAAAGTCAATGTATTTCTGGGACTGACCTCAAGAGAGTCTGTTGACTATAGAAGGGGATTAGACTGATTTCATTTGTACCACAGTAAGTACTTAAATTTGCTGGAATAAACTGTGAGCAAAGTGTCTGAAACAAATTGTTATTTATACTGGAAATGTCTATGCTTACAGATATTGATATTTATAGACATACAAAACTACCACTTCAGAGAAGTGTCATCATCTTTTTAAATCACACCTAGATACTTCCATAATTTACCATGTCAGCTCATCAAAATAAAGCGTTATGGTATATCACATGAGATATTGTCTGGTTACGAAACACAGAGTCATGCAAATAGCATGGTTTAGGTCTGCAAAGCATGTAGGAGTTTCTGGATGGAAATGCTCACTGTTTGCTCAAAAGTTTGGGGTTTTTTGTTGTTTCAATTTGGTTTGGTCTGGGATTTTCTTGTTTGTTTTATTTTTTTTTATTTGCAGTGAAAATGCAAAAGATGTTCATCAAAACTTTCTTCTGTGAATATATTTGCCAACTATCTCTCTAAATAAGTAAGTATGACATTTGGCTTTTTCCCATATAACACATTAAAATCTATGAAAGATAATAAGCATGACATACCAACCCTAACTGAATTGCAAGGTCTGTGAAGTATGAAACCTTTTCTTACTGTATCTGTTTGAATCACCAATTCTCTTTTGGTAAATGTGGTTGCAACACACAATACTATGAATTAAAACACTGAATTCATGGCTCAGATAGTCAACTGCTGTGAGCAATTCAAGACAGCCGTTTAAACACTCCTGGGAAAGAGATCTCTTTTTATGACCACTTTCACTGTGACCCCTTATGGTTTTGGGTGTTAAAATTCTGAAAAAAATAATTACTCAGACCTCCCTTCCTTCCTTCCTTCCTTCATTCATTCATTCATTCTTTCCTTCCTTCCTCCCTTCCTTCCTTCTTTCCTCCCTTCCTCCCTCCCTTTTCCCCCTTCTCTCTCTTATTCATTTTTTTTAATTTGAAGCTGGACCTCTACCATAAAAACCCTCCATTATATTCTGGCATATTCTCACCTCTGTGCTCAGGCTTTCTCTCTGGTCCTCATATTACTTTTTTTTTTTTTTCTGTGTACATCTGGTAAGGTAGTTTTCTAAATTTGTCATTATTGGAGCAATGCAAACTATTTATGAGAAAATCTCCAAAACACATGGAACTCACCTGCTTCCATGTTTCATTACAGATCTGAAATTCAGCCCAGCTTCATCAAACATTTTACAAAGTTCACAAATCTTTCAAATACACCTGACTGAGGTATTATTCTGCATTTAAGTTATCCAAAATTAATTTATCCAAAGCCCAAATACATGTGAAATCAAAGGAATCTCTTCAGTTTTTAGTTTTTTGCTGTTTAATTCAGTTTTGTTCTGTGCTGGCACAGTTTATTTGGGCTCTAACTGCAAAATAAAACTTCTCATTGTCCTCGAACTTTTACTCAGCTCTTCTCTGTCTGCCAAAAATGTGATCAACAGGATCTCTGAAGACCTCACCTCAGGCAAAGCTCTCATTTAAATTTTCCTCAAGGGCAGCATAACCTGGCTGAGGAGTGTGATAATAAGCAAGAAATAGTAGAGGCTGCCTCAAGTATTTTTGACACCAGAATGCTACTTCTGTGTAATCAGGAGCCTGCTGTGAAATGCATCAGCAACTTTGAAACTGTGAAAAAGATGATTCCCAATAAAAAATTAGTATTTGCCTGCAGTTATTATTTACTGTTTAACGTGATGTGGTGAGCACAATATAAGGCTCAAATAAATGTAATCTCTAACCAATAAAACATAACACAGATTTATTTAACAATAACTTATCTGAAAATTTAGTGTGTCCAGGTTGATCTGGTAGGGAACTGTCTTAGTAAATTCAATATTTCTGTGTGCTAAAGTATCACACTAAAATAAAGACACTTTCTATTCCATTCAGTTCCAGAGGGAATCTCATACCTATTATAACCCAAAGCCTTTGTAAAGAGCATGATGTCAAGTAAACAGTACTTGTCATATTGATGTCATCTACCTGGCCTTGTGCAAAGCGTTTGACACTGTCCTACATGATATCCCTGTCTCTAAATTAGAGAGACAACAGTTTGATAGGCGGACCACTTGGTGGATAAAGAACTGGCTGGATGGTCGCATGCAAAGAGTTGTGGTCAATGGCTCAATGTGAAGCAGAAGACCAGTAACGAGTGGTGTCCCTCAGGGATCAGTGTTGGGACCGGTCTTGTTCAACATCTTTGTCATTGACACAGACAGTGGGATTGAGTGCGCCGTCAGCAAGTTTGACGATGACATCATGCTGTGTGATTCGGTTGAAACCCTGGAGGGAAGGAATGTAAGTTGGGCTGATGCCAACCTTAGGAAGTCTAACCATTCCAAGTGCAAGGTCCTACACCTGGGTCAGAGCAATCCCAGGCACAGCTACAGGTTGGGCAGAGAAGATATTCAGAGCAGCCCTGTGCAGAAGGACTTGGGGGGGTTGATCGATGAGAAAATGAACATGAGCTGGCTTCAGTGTGCACTTGCAGCCCAGAAAGCCAACCAAATCCTGGGCTGCATCAAAAGGAGCATGACCAGCAGTGGTGATCCTGCCCCTCTACTCTTCTCTTGTGAGACCTCCCTTGGAGTATTGTGTGCAGTTCTGGGGTCCACAACATGAGAAAGACATGAAACTGTTGGAAGAAGTCCAGAGGAGGGTCACGAGGATGATTCAGGGGCTGGAGCACCTCCCATATGAAGATAGGCTGGGAAAGTTGGGGCTGTTCAGCCTGATGAAGAGAAGGCTTCATGGAGACCTCATAGCAGCCTTCCAGTATCTGAAGGGGGGCTATAGGGTTGCTGGGGATGGACTCTTCATTAGCGACTGTAGTTGTTAGGACAAGGGGCAATGGGTTCAAACTTAAACAAGGAAAGTTTAGGTTGGATATAAGGAAGAAGTTCTTTACTGTAAGGGTGGAGAGGCACTGGAATGGGTTGCCTAAGGAAGTTGTGAGTGCTCCACCCCTAGTGGTGTTCAAGGCCAGCGTGGACAGAGCCTTGGGTGACATGGTTTAGTGTGAGGTGTCCCTGCCCATGGCAGGGGGTTTGGAACTAGATGATCTTAAGGTCCTTTCCAACCCTGACTATTCTATGATTCTAAGATTCTATGCAGTTTATCTTTCTGCAGTGCAAAGAGATTGTCAATGCATGTGATTGCATTTGGGTAACAGTTTTAGGAATAGAGAGCGAGATAACTGAGTGATAAATGTGGTGTGTGTATATCTAGCAGGAAAATGGGTTGTATGAACCCCCTGTTATAGACAGGACAACATAGATCATTGGCGGGGTTTTTTTTAACATTTCTTTTCCTGTGAGAATTAATTCCAGAAACTTGGACCAATCTCTGGAAAGAAATGTTTTCTCCTCTGCACAGACAAGTGTTACCTTCTGGATAAAAAGCCCTGCTGTGCTTGGAGAGAGAATTTTGCATCCCAGGTTCTCATCCTGGTGCCAGAGAGATTCTTTGAAAGCCTGTCCACAGTGCCAGCTGCAGACAGATTCTCCCCTCCTGCATTAACCCCACAACCAGAAGGGCGGTTCTGGATAAACTGCCAAATCAGGCCTGGAAGCAGAAAAGTCACGTTCACACACAAAGGGCAGGGTATATTAGCTTGGGCATGGTGCCAAGTACATGCAGCTATACTGCTTCCAGATGCAAACTGGTGAGTCCACAAAGTCCCACTCTTCATTTGCATGGACTTACTACTTTGGATCTTTGGACCCTGTGCTATTTCGCCCTTACCTATCCTAAGCCCAGGTCATCAATCATCTTGCAGGCAAGGGGAAAGGCTTTCAACTCATTTCTTTTTATTTTCTTCTTTGAGGAAGCCAGTGGAGAGAGAGGACATATAGGATAATTGTATAGCTTGTGTCATTGGATTACGTTACTGCGTTTATTTGCAAATTCCTGCAGCAGACGGCTTAGGGCGAAGATATATCACATTACTGAATTCCAAGTGGGAGGTGAGAAACTTTGTTACAAACTCAGACCAAGGTCATCGTTTACTAAGAGAGGTGGAATCTTGTCAGAAAGCATGAATTGAGAAGAAGGGAAAACAATTGTACTCTCATCAGTACTGCATTGAACATTGCATATTTAGAGGAAATCAGAATAGAATGGAATGGTGCAGCATGGAATGGACTAAGATAGGGTACGATATGATAGGATAGACTAGGATAGAATAGGATATAATAGTTTCAGTTGGCAGGGAACTGCAACAATCATATAGTCCAACTGCCTGACAACTTAGAATCATAGTATCATTGGATTTAGTTGGAAAAGACCCTTAAGATCATCAAGTCCAATGTTAACCTGACACTACCAAGTTCACCATCAGACCATGCTCCTAAGCATCACATCTACACGTCTTTTAAATATCTCCAGGGATGGTGACTCAAAAAGTACTATGGGCAACCTGTTCCAATGATTGAGAACTCATTAGGTAAGAAATTTTTCCTAATGTATAGTCTAAACCTTTGCTGGCACAACCTGAGGCCATTTCCTTTTATCCTATCACTTGATACTTGGGAAGAGAGACTGATACCCAGAACTGAACACATTATTCAGGGTGCAGCCTCACTAATTATGAGTGAGTTATGGGCAGATGCACAATCACTTCACTACTCCTGACAGCCACACTGTTGCTGATACAGGTCAGGATGATGCTGGCCTTCTTGTACACCTGTGCACAAGCTGGCTTATCTTCAGCTGCTGTCACTGTCGACGAACACCCTCGGGTCCTTTTCTGCCAAGCAACTTTCAAGCCTCTCTTCCCCAAGCCTGTAGCGTTCCATGGGGTTGTTGTGTTCCAGGTGCAGGACCCAGCATTTCGCCTTCTTGAACCTCATAAAACTGGCCTCAACCCATCAAGCCAGCCTGTCCAGATCCCTCTGAAAAGCCTTCCTACCCTTCAGCAGACCAACACTACTGCCCAGCGTGGTGTCATCTGCAAACTTCTTGAGGATGCAGTAGATCCCCTCATCCAGATAATTTCTAAGGATATTAAACTGAAGTGGTCCCAGTACTGAGCCCTCAGAAACAGAGCCTGTGGCTGGCTGCCATCTGAATTGAACTCCATTCACCACAACTCTTCTGGCCTGTCCATCTAGCCATTTTTTTATCCAGTAAAGAGTTTATCTATCTAAGTCATGACCAGACAAACAGAAGTTAAAGCATATTATTAAGGGCATTGTCCAAATGCTTCTTAAACACTGACAGGCATGGGGCATGGACCACCTGTCTAGGAAGGCATTTCCAGTGTTTGAACTCTTGGTCAAGAAATGTTTCTTAATGTCAAGTCTAAACTTCCCTTGATGTAGCTTTGAACCATTCCCATGTGTCCTATCAGTGTATATCAGCAATGATAGATAAGCACCTCCCTCTTAAAATATCAAGTTTAAGATTAGTGCTTCACTTTCTTCAAATTCGGGGATTACCAGCACATTGCATTGTTGGTCTCTTTTCTTCAAATTCGGGGATTACCAGCACATTTGCATTGTTGGTCTCTTTTGCTTTAGAATCGCAGAATCATAGAATCATATAAATTGGAAAAGACCTTTAAGATTATCGAGTCCAGCTATTAATCTGGCACTGCCAAGCCCACCACTAAACCATGCCCCTAAGTGCTAAATCTACGTGTCTTAAATATCTCCGTTTATGGCAACTCAACCACTTCCCTGGGCAGCCTGTTTGAGATTCCAATGTTTGAGAACTCATTAGGAAAGAAAGTTTTCCTAATATCCAATCTAAACCTCCCCTGGTGCAACTTGAGGCCATTTCCTCTCATTCGTTCCTTCTGTTATGAAGTTGCTCAGGCCAGAGCAGCTGAGGTGCACACTGATGCACTGTATGCAGCAGCTTGGTGAGGAAGGAAAGGTGGTATAACAAAGGCAAATATTGGCTACACTATCTGGAAGAATTCAATTACATAAACTCTACTGAATCTTTTCCTAAAATGATTTTCAGCCAGACTAATTTTCCCAGATGCAATAAAAGGGGAAAATGTCATACTCAAGAGCAAGAAGACTTGGGTCTCATATATGGGAAGCCTTAGAGGCTTCAGAGAAAACCACTGCCTGAGAAGAGTGTTTTCTTCACTCTGTCCCTTCATCTTAACATTGGGAGTTCAAGACAATGAAAGCCAGTGCCATTTAATTCAAAACCAAGGCTGTTTTCCTAACATCAGGAAGAACCCTAGATATCAAGGAGTAGCTAAAACATGGTCTTATAGAAACAATTAGCTTTTTATCCAAGAATGGAGCTCTCATAAGAAACCAACGAAAGACAAAACAATAGGCAAGAATTGTTTTCTACTAAAAATCATCCAAGCTAAATTACTAAAACCAAATCTGAATCTTAAAATCTAACCACCTTTTAGAAATCAGTTTGAAAAAGGATACAACTGATCAGGAAACCACATCGCCAATCTTCAGGCAAAATGAGATATTGAAAAGCTTTCCTTTGGAGAATTAGGGTGAAAAAAAAACCAACACAACTGAAAACAATGTTCAGAATGTCCCTCTCTGTCTGTAGAAAGATTTTAGTGTTACAGTAATCTCTAAACATTTTATTTAAATTATGTCCTAATAGTAGCTAAAATTATGAAACAAAAGCTATGTGAAACTGAGAAAGCTGATATTTTCCATATTAAAATATTTAAACACTATACTTTAAAAAGTATTTTTTAAAGTTTTATTTTTGTTCAAGTATTAAAAAGTTATTACAAATGATCTTTTTCTATAGAAAACTTCAAACAGAAAATGGTAATAACACCACATAAAAATCAGTGAAATTCTGAATCAGCTGCAGAATGTAGTGGGAGTTAGAGATGTGCAGGTGAAGGCCATGACTGTTGGCTTTCATCTTCCATAGGCTTCATTTATAGTACCATAGAATAGTTAGGGTTGGAAAGGACCTTAAGATCATGTAGTTCCAATCCCCCTGCCATGGGCAAGGACGCCTCCCACTTAACAATGCCCCCCAAGGCTCTGCCCAACCTGGCCTTGAACACTGCCAGGGATGGATCATTCACAGCTTAAATTTTGGTTACCTCCTACTAATCTGGTTTTATCATTACAATCTCATCCATTTTATTCTAAGGTCAATAAAATAACAGTCATAAGCTTCAGTCCCAAGTGACTGGCAAATCAGAAGCTGAAGCAAAGATTTTATGACATAAACATTTTAGGCTCTGTTTTGCAAATCCTCAGCTATCCTTAAAGTAAATTAGAGATTAAAGGAAGGGGAAGCAGATGTGTAACTAAAAGCTCACTCAGGAGAGGAAGGCAAAATCTCCTCTATCCACAACATGTACCTGTTTATTGACCACTAAGGTAAAAACTCCTCCTGCTTTAATCGGCCATAACTATTAAATTAAATAAAAGTTGAGGGAATTTAACTCTACAGGGGACTATGTTAAGACATAACGTTTGTTCCCTTTGTTTTACCAACACTAAAAGTAACAGTAATCCTCTACTACGTATGTTTTGTTCTTTACATTTTTGGAGTTTACTTCTTGTTAAAGATATACCTGAATCCAAATTACTGGGATAAGAAGGAAGAAATCTGAAATTATCTCATTCCAGGTCAAGATGATTGAAAGAAAGGAAACAGCACAAAATTGATTTAAAAGGTATTTTGTGTAAATGACCAAGACAGTAATTAGAAGTTATGACAAGCGCAGCAATTTAAAACAGACAGATCATTGTACACATTATCCTATTCCTTTTGAAAGGCATTGTTACTGAAAGCAAGTAGTGTTAAAAGCTCACTATGGTTCAGAATAGGAGTATATAATCTACATAGTGTTAGTCATAAATATTATCAAAAGAACTTCATTGTGTCTGGAGACAGCAAACATACCTTTACTTGAACTTCATAAATTTTGTGAAATCAAAATAGGGAATTGATCTATAAATTTTGTGAAATCAAAATAGGGAATTGATCTAGGACAAAATATGGTCTCTTGTCCCTCTGTAGTGGTCACACATCCACTCTTCAGGTTCCACCTAGTCAGTTTTCTCCTTTTTTTTTTTATTTTATTTTTATTTCTTTCCAAACATATAATACAGTTCAAAAGACACAGCAGTGTTTATGAGACTTCACATGAAATCTGTGTTATTAATGTATAAACAGTGTAGAATAGTCATTTTTCAGAAGAAATTTTTGTCATAGAATTCAAATAAGATTTGTCATGACAGCAGAAAATTTCTGTGGCATCCTCAGAATAACTAAGGCCAAATGGAATTTGAAGTGAATTATGATTATTTCAGAAAAAATCTGTTCCTACCAAAGGGCTTTCAGCAAGCAGAATATTTGCAGCACTAGGCAAAGTAGTTCTTTGTTCAGTTAGTATAGAACACAGTCAGACTTATACAGTGGAATGGATTTCTTCATTGAAAAAATGAAGAGCAAAATTTTTATATATGTATTTGTAAGTATATGGTAATTGACATGGACTTTGGAAACAATTTTTGTAAGAAGTTACCTCTACTTGAGACTGATAGCTAATTGACAGTGAAAAGCAAATAAATAAAAAAGTCACCAAAGCTGTTAAGTTTTTATCTTTGCATTTTACAAAAAAAAAAAAAAAGAAATAGCCTTTTTTGACTTTGAAATAATAATGAGGCCTAGTGTAATAATTTCAGTATGAACTCCTCATTTTTTCATATATTCCAAGGAGAAATTAAAAATTTACATATAGGGGATTTTTGTTTGTTTCCTCTCTACCCCCACCTCCTCTCCACCCCAGGAAAAAGAGGAGGGGAGGTGGTTTTCTGGTTTTGGAAACAAAAAATCAAAAAACAACTTAATAGAAATTTCCAAAACACTGTCCAGGAGAAATTCTGCTAATTACTTTGGTTTGCTGAATTATATTGCACAGTGCTACATCTCTAATTTGAATCTTTAATGTAGACTGACAATAATTGTAAACCCACAAATCCTTAGAAATTGTGGGCACCAAATTTGTCAGTGGAGGAGATTATTGTCAGGAGATTAGTGCCAGCTGAAGCTCACTGTGTAGCCTGCATCTGCAGCTAAGAGAGAGAGGTATCTTTGAGGGAGCACTTCCCCTCATCTTAAGAGAGGTGCTTAAGACACGTGTGCTCTTCACCTGGGAAGATGTCATCCCTATCCACTCCTTGAAGAGAGGCCTAGGTGTCAAACTAATAGATGTCAAGCTTCTTAATGCCTAGTGTTAGAGTAGGACGTATTGTCTTCCATTATAATTATGTTTTGAACTGTGTTTTAAATTACAGATGACAAAGCTTGAAGAGACCAGAGCTGTTTCTCAAAAAAACCAAACACAAAAACCTCAGTTTAATTCAGAAATATTCACATTTTAATTATTGCTACAAAACTGTAATTTTCCACACATCTACTGCACACTGTATAATGCCTCACAAAAATATGTTTCCCATTAGAAGCTTCCATTGTAAGCAAAGTCTGCAAACATAGTTTAATACCTAGGAGTTGTCATTTCTGGGCGACACGGAGATTGCCTGAGATGAAATTGCGAGAACACATGTATTCTGAATCTGAGTTTCTTCTGTAGAGTCAAAAATTGCATCATTTTCCAAATTTTGGTATTTAAATTGATTTTCCTCTACACACATTTCCATGTGAAACATTAGGGAGAAATCCATTACCTGGGCCACACTTCTGGACTTGGAAGTAGATGGCAATCCCTGCACATATTTTTCTGATTCATCCCTAATTGATGCATTTCCTTACAGAGCACTCCTTGGGCTCTGCAAGAGACAGGGAAGCAGCTCATTCTCATGACTTCTGCCATTACTTGTAGGGGAAGAACAGTGACAACAGCTCTTTTCATTTCATGTGGCCATGGCCTTGTTAAGAAAATTTCACAAATGCTTGTTGAAAGTGCCATCCTGGGACCTGGAAGAAGGGGTACCTGCTGCACCCAAGATTATGGCGATTCCTCTTGACAGACAAACAATGGAAAGTTGTGATCCTCCATCTCCCATGTATCTGGGCCCAGGTCTGCTTTAGAGATCTCTGCCTTCACTAATTAGCAATATTTCCAGGAGTTACACCCACTTTCTGATAAATTCATTATGGAAGAGCTGTAACCTCTTCTGTTCCTGACTTTCTCTTTTATTCTGTCTTTCAGATCATACTGGTTATTACTTATAGTGGGAACATCGCTATTTTGTTCTGTAATTTTGTAATATAGGCTGAATAATCTGGAAAAGGATGTCAGGGAAGAACGTAGATCCTGCTGAAAGATCTTGCTGATAAGCAAGGAAATGCAAGCAAGAATGAACAGAACCTTGACCAGCAGCTAAGCAAAGAGGACGAATGATACAGAGGGAAATTATAAAGATTACCAGTCTTCTCTCAGAGAAAATCTATCCAGTTGCCATCTTACCATCTCCATTTCACAATATTACTGGGAAAATTATTTTTTCTTATGTCAAATAAAAAACAGAAGGGAAAGATGCAATAGAGCACATCCCAAGCAGATCAGGATAAAATACTGTGGTGGGGAT
>WYDI02008943.1:27262-54504 GCA_009867235.2 Psittacus erithacus | reverse complement strand
GTTGGACAGAGCCTTGGGTGACATGGTTTAGTGTGAGGTGTCCCTGCCTATGGCAGGGGGGTTGAAACTAGATGATCCTTTCCAACCCTAACCATTCTATAATCCAATGATTCTACGTTCATTTCTACCAATAAGTGTGGGAGAAGCCATCTTCTGAGTACTTTTTATTCTATGGTGACGCAAAATAGCAAGTGCCAAATAACAAGCTCACAACCCTGCTGACGAAATAAGCCAGCAGAGTCCCATTTTATTGAAAGAGAGGTTGTGTTAATTACAGACCTCATGGTAACTCAGTTGCCAAGGACTAATATGTTTAATGTTCAAATTCAAATGGTGCATTATTTCCTGATTCTTACACATTCAGATAATTTAGTCTAAGGTCAAGATGGACAGTATTTTTCTTTTTACTTTAAAATATGTTTTTGTACACTTCATGTTAAAGTCTGCTTTATCTGCAAATACAAGGGACAAAATTTTATCAGAATTAACTCTACTAAAATATCTGTAGACCTAAAGACAAAAGCCAGCTTGAAGCAGACATGCTACATCAAGAGAAACCAGTGCATTTCCAGTCAGTAGTATAAGTTTTCATTAGCCTGCAGCGGCAAGCCCAGCCTTGGTTTTGGAGGGAAGTACTGGTCCCAGGGGCTAGCTTTTGCCCCATGAGTCTAAGGGTGAGGTTAGGTGTTTGCTCTGCATTCACAGGATTTAGGTGTTAGCCTTTCTTCTGTGGGCTGGAGAAAAGCTGTTTCATTGCCACAGCAGTCACAGGTGCCTACATTCCTCTCAAACAACGTGCTCAGGTCCCTCAGCAGTGCTAGTGGGCATCTTCAGGCATGCTCCCCCATTGGCTGAACTTTGCCACAGGTAGAGGCTCACTCTACGCAAGCCTATTTGGCATTCAGGTGAGGCACCTCTGTGCCCAAGTATCTCTGAGGCCTCAGTGAGGCCTTAGAACAACTTTGATGCTAATTATAACAGCTACATGAAGTTTAGTCTGTATTTGGGTAGACTAAGTCTATATTTGAGCAGTCTAAAATTAAGATAAAGGCTTGTCACTGAAACCCCTTAGGACTTCCTGTACAAAACTTGTCTAGTTAGTGTGGCATTCATTTCAGCTCATTGCAGCCATGTAAAAATTGAACTGCCAATCTAAGCTACATCGTCTCAAAGACACTTCCAGAAGATGATTCCTTTCACCTACTATGAACATCTCTCTGATGTTCTTTTCTCTCTGTTGATCACAGAAGGAGCTGAGGTGCCTCACGCTATAATTAAGGAATAAAGGAAAATATTAATGTTAAGGCTATTTAATCTTACACTTTAGTTTCTTGTAATTTATTGTGCTTTGTGTATAAATTAGGTTCTGTATGGGAAGGACTGGTTGCTTTGCTACCAGTGGTCATTAATATTCTTGGACAAGTAATATGCTGTCATAATGTCAATACTAAAAAAAGCACCTTCATGTACAGAAACTTATAGTGTCTTATTGCTGCTGGTTTTAAATATTACAGCTGGCTAGAAGCAGACTATTTTAAAACACAATTTTCAAAAAAAGTAGACGAAAGCAGCAGGTAAAACCACATGAGAGAGTACGGTGAGTGGGAAGGATGCAGTTTTATGTTGATGATAATTTTATTCTTTCAAGCTCAAGAGACTTGCATTATCCTTTCTATTCTACAATTCCATTGTGCTTATGTTAGTTAATCAAAAAATATGAGTCATTAATTTTTCCCATAGGGAAAGGATTTTTCATGAAAACCTTTAAGCTACAAACTAAAATTTAAATGCATTGAATTAGCTGTTGATTTCCCTTGAATAGCTAAGCACACACACAAATTAGCTCAGAAAGTTTTCTATTAGACAATGGTTGCATAAAGTAATTAAAAATTACTTATCAGAGCTTTACTTAGCAATTTATTTTGTAATTCTTAATAATGATACAGTGTAAGAAGCTTATTAGTACATTAAATTTATTCAATAACTATTGCACATGTCATACAACTGAAAGTCGGTCTTAGTTCAGATTTCCAGAGGTACTTAAATTCGATTTTTTCTACTGTTTCTTCTGTCCTTATGCTGCTCTTCAGAGTAAAATTTTAATATACTATTATGGACAAACAAAAAAGGAATGATTCAAAATATGCAGATAGAAAGAAGCAGCACAATTCCCACTGTTTTTTAATGAACTTCATACCTAACAGCTATTTATGTCTTTAAAGTATTTCCTGAAGTGATTTAAATCAGAGCAAATGGAATGTTCAAACCCTGGTGAGTAGGTGATGATGAGCAGTGGCGTTTCACAAGCAGCCAGGGCCAGTTTCTGTGGCACATTTGACTCTGAGCTGCATTCAAGAGAAATGAAAGTAGTGCTAACAACCACATCTGTTTTGTCCAGTCAGACAGTGCCTTGCCAAAGTCAGTGAGCTGCATTTTTTTTCTAACAAGTGGAATAGAGACTGTGTTGCTTTGTCACAATATCAGATGCATTGCTGTAGTCCAGCTTGACCTAACGCATACATTAATCTTTCTGGCTATATTTATACTATCCGATCTGTGTTTTGGGATTGCAAGGTTGTAATGTGTTACCAAGGAGAGCTCAAGGACATTAGGGCTGCAGGCTAGCAAAATGTAGAGCCAAGTGCCATTGTCTGGGGAATATGAAAGCAGAAAGCTTACGCCTTGTTGTATGTTTTGGTTTTGTTACTAGTATCTCCTTCAATACAGCTGTCTTATGGCTTGGGGCCACATTCATTCTCCAGATATCATTCCATGCTGATGTGGCATGAGAGTTTGGTGGTTATGATTTAAGTGCACTTGCCATGAGAGGTCCACTTCTGTCCTGCTAAATCCAGATATACCACACCTGAATTCCCAAAAACCTACTCAGAGGGCTCAAATAATATGGCAGATATAACTTATTTTTGTAGTAATTTGTGGGGGAAATTTCGGGAACCAGTGTAACACCAGCCCCTAAAGACCTAGATTTCATCCTGAAAGAAAGTACTCCCATTTGCCTAAGCAGTCAGAAAGGGCACTGGTTATTATCAGTCCACAGTTAACAGGGTATGCCCAGTCTCCCTCTCGTAGTCTTTCCTGTGGTGCAACATTTCAGACATAAGAGTTCAGGATGCTAGCAGCTGGCAGAGGCCAAAGATTTTTTTGAGGAATTATTTATACAGTAATTCACTGATTTTTTGCATTCTTTAGGACTGATTGTAGAATTTGCCATCCAAAAAGAAGCTGATATATCTGAAACAGCAGTGTCTCTTGTTTCCGGTACCTTATATTTCGCTAACTAGCAAAACCTAGTAAAACCTAGTTGGTGTTAGTCTACTGGTAATTTTATGTGTAAAACCAACTGTTTCTGTGGCATGAGAAAAGAAAGGAAAAAAGAGTGTAAAGAAGAATGGGTTTCTGAAGTCTTCAGCTTCCATAGTAACAAACGGATTTGTACTAAAAGTTCACAGAGTAAGTTTCAGGAGAGAATGCAGAACATCTACACATATCAAAGAAAGTCTGAGATGTGAGAAATGCATTAACAGAAGAAACATGATAAGGATTAATCAATAGATGATTTTTCTTCTGATGTTCTTAATCTGATTTGGGACATTTCTAACAGAAAGTGAGGTATTTTATTCAGTAGGACCACATTTCCCCAGCAACAGCTTTAGACCCACCTATGCCCAAGTGGCATTCAGAGCCCTCCTCTTCTTTAGAACTGAGTCATTTTCATACATAACAAATTCTTTATTTTTTTGTTAGCTCATTTGTAGATGCTACTTTCTCACTAGCTATTCAACATGTACTCATTTCCTGGTTTCTGTGATTCATTTTATGATAATTACTTATTTCATACGAAATCCTTTCTACCAAAAACCTTCAGTCAATCAAACATTTATCCGAAGCCTGTGGTTTTTATTACACAGTGCTTAATCAAATGAAGAATGATACTTCATAAGTGGCATTATTTGAAATTAGTCTACTGAGTAGAGCAAATGGAGGAGCCTGAGAACAGAGCAATGAACAGGAAAGAGAGCTGCGGCAGGAAATAAGAGGAAGTAAAGTCTGTGATGGAAACTGAGGCAACAGTGGAAGCAGCCCAAAAATATAAAGATGTGGGTTATTCTTAAGTAGATATAAGCTAGTCATACAAGAAAATTATCACCTGATACATCTTCAATTTCCATGTGTTCTGAAAAAAAATAGGGATAGGGCAGAAAAAGAATGGGTGTTTGAAGATGAGCAGAAAAGAGATGAAGTTTCAGGGACAATTGAGCCCTTGCAGAAACCTCCTGAAAAACAATGCATAGAAATCAGATGTGTGCTCAAGGACAAAAGATTTATGAGCAAGGCCAAGGACCATGGTGGCTGATGGAGCAAACAGAGAGAGCTGTTGACTGACAGATTAGATAAGAGGATTAATTCCTGTTATTTCTCCTTTGCTACAATTACAATGAGCCACAAAAAGCCACAAACTCGAGCCACAGAAAGCCACAAACTCGAGCCACAGAAAGCCACAAACTCGAGCCACAGTCAAGATGCTACAAATGGGTTTTATGCCAAAAATAAGCGTTCTAAAGCACAACAATCTTTGTGCTAACCAATTCCTCTAAGAAGATGGACAGAGAGAGAAATATACTGCATGAATAAATATAAAACTGCTCCTTAAGCATACTTTTATTTTATAGGTATTTTACATTCCTGTGTGTATATCCCCAATACATTTGAGGCACTTTATTTTTCTGGTTAAACTTCATTCATTGCTTGTAAATCTGTTATATATTTGAAACAACAGTAAGAATTCTGTACTCCTTATAAAAACTATGAGGCGTTCAAAGTATGCTGTTAAAATATTTGGCATCAAGGAATCCCAGGCTCATAAGTTTTTTATAAGAACACCATAATTACCTTTTAAGCAGCTTTCAATTCAAGAAACCAAACACACTAAGTTAACAGTTAAGCCTATTAACACAAGATATATATCTTCTGACAAAACCAAGTAATTTCTTTCCATTAACTATCCAGGAAACTTCTCCCTATCAAGAGATCAGTTTCTTTTTATATTTTTATTTTTTCTTTTATATTTTTTTCTTTTACTTCCAAAGCAACTAATAGCACAAAAGGGAAGAGAAGACAATAACAAAAAAAAACCAAACCAGGAGTCAGAGGATAGCATAGATTTCATATTGGAAGCAAAGGCATTTTGGAAGGTCTGCAGGGAAAAAACAAACTTGAACAGGAGAATAAGTTTTGCACAACAGTGTGGCCTCTGAAAACAATTTCAGTCAATAGAATTCAACAGGAGCTTCAAAAGGAGTTTTCAATGACCCGCTGTCCTGTGAAATACTAATGTAGCCACCTGGTTAGTTTTGCAGGAGCTATTAGTTGAATTCTTCTTGAAAGAAGCTAGGACTTTTCATTCAAAATGCATTTACTGGTTACCAACTCACTGACTTATGACAAAAGAAGTGGAGCACACTTCAAGCCCATCAGCAGACAATTAGGTTTCCTTATGAAACAGGAAAATAAATACCTGAAAAATAATAGAAAAATCAGAGAATTTTCCTACTTTCCATTATAAAAAACGAAAGGAAGCAAATGTTGTTTCAAAATAAAATTGTGGTCTACTATCTACTCAGAACGTCACCATGGACTGTACCTGAACTTCCCCCTTCCCTTTTTGTATGAGCTTCTTACCATCTCCTATGTATCCTTAGATTCTTTCTTTCTTTATACATGGATTTTTTGTTCATTATGTGTCAAAACCCCATGGATTTCTTTGTCACAGACTGTCTCTTCTGCTATGAGGTATTCAGTCAGAGCTTTTAAAATAACACCCTTAGTGCTGTTTGAAACAATACCCATAATGCTTAATATTAGCAAATTTCCAGCTGACCACTGTATTCCCAGAGGTATTCTGAGCAGTTTTTAAGTGAAAGCAAGAGTCTCAATTTCAGGAGTATGTAGCATGGAAACTAAGGTGGTTTCAAAGGCACAGCTGCAATGCCAGCTTGATTTCTTCAAAAGAAGCAGATATTTGTGTTTCCACTGCTGTTTGGTCCAAAGCCCCATTGCTCCAAAACAGGTTGGTGCACTTAAGTTCAGGGAGATAGATGACACATGAGAGTTTTTATATGTTAACATTAAAACTTTGTGCATAATACAATGTGGACTTTGGCTTCCATGGGCAATTTTGCCCAGCTGAGAGAATACCCTTTCTTTAGCACAGGTTTTTCAATTATTTCCTCTATTTCCAGTTTTCAAAGTTCTTCCACATCTGTACCTGATTAATACTAATTAGGGTGCTTTCTTTAAACTGTTATCTGCTCCACCAAGTGTTTTAAAAGGTGCCAAGCACACCGTCCAAATTTTGTGTGCTACTTCTGCCACCTCCTGTATATCTGTTTAATCTCTGACAGGTTTGCTAAATGCAGAAAGGAGGAATAATTTAATATTTATCAGCAAAACCAGTCTGAGAATTCCATCAATACAACTTAGTGATTCTTCCTCTAGGAAAAAAAACAAAAACAAAACCACAAAACTCATGTTCATCATAAACTAATTGTATAGATTGATATTAAGATGAAGAAAAATCTCTTCATTTTATACCATGATATTTTTACAAGTGGGAAGAATTTAACGAAAAATGCAAGATGGGAACTGGTTGAAGAATGTCCTGGCTTGGAAGGTCAGCATTTTATTTATTTGGTGCTGGCCATTATCGTAGAGAGATTTCATGGAATTTAATAAAGAATGACAAATTTGCTGGTTACACACTCTTTGAAATGACTGTTTGCGGTTACTGTAAATATCTATCTAGAACTTAGTTATGGTTGGGTTTATGAAACCATTCTGGTTCTATTAAATATGCTAAATACCGACAAAGGACCAACCAAAAGCCCACTGAAATTATTATAAGTTATTTATCCACTGAGGCAAGACATCTAAACCCTCTTTACTGCCCAGGTTTCAGGTCACCACAAATGAGCTTGTTCACAAGAGTTCTCCTGAGCTTACCCAGCAAAAGACTCCACATCCAGTGAACACAAACTTTCCTCCCATTAACCAGCTTCTCCCTGCACTAGGGGAAAGCTTGTGTACAGCTACCTTCTGAGATTCCCAGAGGGACAAGAAAAATTGTATTAAAAATAAAGGGAGGAGGAGGAATTTGCAGAGGCATGGAAGGCCAAGTGAACAAATGCAAAACTGCAGTCTCCTCTGCTGCTGCTTCCTCAGGACAGGCCACATTGATTGGCACTAGACTGCAGATTGTCCTGCTGTTCAGAGAAAAACAGAGAATAAAACTAAGCAACTGAACAGTAGTTCAAAAAAAATGGTTGATTGAAGATGCCACTATTTTTAGATAATAACAAAAGACAGTCCTAAATGCTTCAGAAGGGTTGTAGGATTACTGATGCACATGCTCCAAGGATACCACAGGAAATCACATTTTCCTACCCAGGAATGAAAAACTTCAGGAAGGTCATCTTCTGAAAAACAGCTTTTTTTTTTTCCTCAAAAAAGCTATGCACAGAACTGTGACTCACCACCACCTCAGTACTTGAAGAGAAGATGTTCAAAGGAAAAAGCAAAGAAACAAACCCAAGCCTAGTGTCTTGCTCTCTCTTCCCCCACCCCTCTGCCTTTCTTCCCCTCTTCCCAGTAAAGATTCAGAAGAGTTTGTAATGATGCAGCATACCTCTATAAAACTTTAAAGAGGCCAACAGAAATTGTTGCTTTGAATGTCTCCATGTGTGCACTGGCTACTAAGGAGAAAAATGACTGTTACAGCTGAACCTAGGACACCCCCTTAAGGTCTTAATTGCTAGTCACATTAAAACTCTTTGTACAGACTCTAATTGAAAGTGAAGTGTAGGAGAAGTGAAATCTAGCCTTATTTAAGTCAGTGGGAGTTTTATCATAAACACTGACAGCAGCAGAACTTCACACGATATATTTACCGTTGCCACCCTGGTAAACAGCTCAGCAACTATTTTAACACTCAGCTGGAAACTTTACAGCAGCACGGTATGACCATATCTTACAGCCTGATTCTTGCGGTGTTGTATAGTCACAGTGAATGCGAGCAAATCTGTATAGGCAAAGGTGACAATAGTTACACAGTTGTAAGATTGCTGGAACTTTACAAATGGGAAGTGTTAAGCAACTCATATGAGCATTATTACATACTGCCTTGTACATAGGTGGCCTCTAAATTCTTTGCAGGCTTCACTTCTATGAGAATCTAAAATTATGTGTTGCACTGCTCATTTTTTTATAGCCATCATCCCTAAGACTAAACAAGGGTCCCTTTGAAGTCTGAAACAACGGAGATGGATGGATAATTTTGCACTTCTTCTATTTCTTGTTTATATCTACATACTGTAATTCCTATTCCAATAATATTGAAATAAAATGAACCACCTAACTTGAATTGTCAGCTTGAATGTTTGCAGCTTTCAAAAAAGCAAAAACCTTCAAAAAATGACTAAGATTCAAGAGCGCAAAGAAATTATGACACGCATTTTGATCAGAAAGCGGATACTGTGAGGCATTAAAATTAGACACCTGTTTATTAAAGAGAAAATATTCTATCTGAATGAAAATGCCCTATTTTCCCTTCCTATACAGCTATGCATGAATGTGCTTAAAGTCTTCCCCCCAAAAACAAGACTGAGAGGGGGCAGTTACAGTATCAGAACCAGTGGCCAGTGGAAGCACAGAAATACTGGAGAACTTCAGCATCACAAGGGTATTACCCTTACATATTTTTGTGACATTTAAAAAGCACAAAAGCTAGAATACAGACAGCAATTTCATGTTTTTTATTAAGATCATGACTTCTGTTATTGCTGTAACCTCTATTTTTTATTCACTACACTAAATTTCTGTCAATACTTATCTTTCAGCCCAGCTAGTGAATTTTTTCTGAGTGACTCTAGAAGGGCATTCTCGCAAAAGGAATGCACTCTGGGTTTGAAATAGAAAAACAAAAAGCAAGCCAGACATGAGGGAATGTTCTGTCTTTATTCTGCTTATTGTGGGCTTTTTCCACCCTCTTTCTCTCTCTCTTTTTCTTCCTACTCTGTTTCTCCACTTAATTTCTTTATGCTCCTTTCTAGATCCCTATCAAATCTTTATTGAATAGAATATGAGCTATACTGTCTAGATTCTCAACAATTTGCAATGGCAGAGATGTCCCTGCCCATCTGATGTTAGTAACTAAAAGCTATCATGATTCAATATATTAATTCAACCTATTAAAATGGCTATGTATTTGACTAAGGGGGTTATGGTTTTGTTTTCCTGCTGAGTTAAAAACCTTTTCAGTTTTTGTAGCATTATCTTTTTAATAAGATTTGTTAAAACATATGAAAATCTCAGTGACATTTTCTTCAAAACAGAACCTAGCTGGTTTCTCACTACTGACCATATCAAGTGTTAGGAATGAGGTTCTTTGAATCTCAGTTTCTTAATTGCCTTGAAAGCAGATATTGCTGACACAAGGTATTCTATTTTCTGTCAAAATAGTGATATTTCCAGAAAAACAAACAGAAGGGCTAATCTGTTTTTATTTATCAAATGACTAACATTTAAGAAACAAAAGTATCTGAACTATGTGTGTGTGGCGGACCCTAGATTATGTTTTATCATGCATAGTACTGTTTGAACAAACAGCTTTGTAGTGTTCACACAGATTGAATTCATTCAGTCTATTTAGTTCAGTATTTGTCTACAGAATAAAAAAGAAATGCCATATAAAATAAGATTTAAAGGAAAATGGTACTGTCACATAAAATTCTTCCTGTGAAGGCTTGGAATGTATTTACTAAATAGAATACAGTGCTCTATTGTGGCCAGCCTTCTGTAAATGAGGATAAAAGGTAACAAGTATTATAAAGAAAGATCTGGGTTTGTGGCAAATTGCTTCAAGAGATCATCCACAGGAAACAGTTCTGCAAGCAATTTTTGTATTGCATAATTACATAAGCTCAGCTTGTCCTACTTTATTTCTATTCCATAATACAATATAAAATCAGATACTCTTTCAAGTCTTCCACATTGATTGGGGAATTTATACAAAGTATTCTATCTTCAATTTGATTTTCTTAATTTTATGGAACAATAGGATTGTGAATACACATATCATCTTCCAGTGAGTCTCTACATGACTGGGTCAAAGCAACAAAGGGAAGCAAATTATATTACCCCATTCCTTTTCTGAGTTCATACGCAACAGTTTAAAGAGAACACATGCCTGATTCCTGCATTAAAGTCAACACATAGGTAAGAAAAATTGAGAGTAGTTTGGTTAAATAAAATAGAATCACAGGAAGAAAGAAATTTTATCACACTGCTGATCAGCAAAGCTAATAATATGGAAATGCCAGTCTTTCTAAAGACATACAAGGGAGTTAGACTGCTAAAATGTTAAGAGCTTCTCTCATTTTTAAAACACAGCATTGTTGTGGAACTTCCAGATCCTGTACATCTCGTGGAAGTCCACACAACCCCCTTTCACCCATCTTATTCCTTTCAAATGCAAAAACTTGGGAAAAATGAGGACTTCTAAGTTTCAATATGTACTTGCTGGAAAAAAAAAAAAAAAGACAGCAATGATAATCAATTTTCAAACCTGGAATTTAGACTTTTAGTTGATAATTTACTACAGTTACCCATAATTAGATTTATTTTTAAGATCTTTCTGATTTTTTTTTTTGTGTCTATTCTAACATTGGTCTTAAGACCATATTTATTCAACAAATGTGATCAGTGCTAGAGCAGAAGAGACAGATACATGCAAAATATGGAAGCTCTGAAATCTTTCTAGCTGAATAACATATACAAGTATTATTCGTTCTATATACCAACAAAAGAATAGGGATTTTGGGCTCATTGGCTGCAGTATTGCAGAAGGATCTTCTTATCAATCACTGAAGGACTAAACTGAGACGTTACCAGGTACTTTTGGTGGAGAACTGGCCACTTATGGAAAAGCATCAGGAGCTACAGATCTGTCTTCTTCCTGAAGGCACAAGTCAAGGTTAGCAAAGGCAAACCCATCTTTTAAAAGGCTTACCTGAATCTCAGCTCAGAAGAAATTTAGTCAGAGAATCACAGAACTGTAAAATCATTTGGCTTGGAAAAGACCCTTAAGATCATAAAGTCCACTACTAACCATGTCCCTAAGAGCCACATCCACAAGTCTTTTAAATACCTCCAGGGACAGTGACTCGACCCCTGCCCTAGGCAGCCTGTTCCAATGCTTAACAACCTTTCTGGCCTAACTTTGTTTTTCTTACCTGCATTTTTTCCCTTTGAGAGATTAGAGCTATCAAGAGATAATACAGCAGATGAACCATCTTTCTGAAGCACAACAGAAAAACTGATAGTGATTATACCAAGCAGAAGGACATCACTGAAACCAATCACTTGCAACACAAGCACCCACTTTACTAGTCAACAAATTGCATGATTGCACCTGTGGGACCAATGTATTTCCTTTCTGCTCTTTCTGCTGTGATTGACCACAAGTACTGCTCTAATTCATGGAGCTGTCAGGGAATACAAACTGTTATTTATATATACACAAGTGCTGCTGGAACAAAGCAGAAATGAGTTGAGCCAGTGCAACTCAATTTCAAAACCTTTTTAAATGTCACCCAAGAAAGACTGATGTTGGAAGTCAGGCACACATATGTATTGTGTTTCAATCACAGGTGTGAGGAGAGTTTGGAAAGCGAAATGTGAAAACTGGGAGCTAAGTAAAGAAACTGCCACACTTGTTTTTGGCAAAGCACAAGGTACTCTGTGGGTTTCTTTGCAGATTAAGCACACAGATGTGTTTATTCCCTGTGACTTCCCACATGAACATCTTTGAAACAAAGAAGGGAATTTTGCTCTGTGCTGCTTTCTATCCTCATTAAAAGCAAAGCAAGAGAGTTCAGCACTGTCTCTCCTCTGGCTTCCTCATTTGTGTTCTATGTATTACTAGGTGGCTTCATACCCCAGTTTTACAGGAAAGTATAGCACAGACCCATAGGCATAGCATGGGACCAGTCAGCTGTACATTCTGTTTCAAAGGTGTAGTTGTTCCTACTGCCACTGCCTGAAAGCGCTTTAATCACAATCAGTTTTATATATGTATATATATACATGCATTCTATTCTATTCTGAAGGACAGACCTCTATACAGACTGTGGTAGAGCACTGGGAGGAGGAGCACCATGTCTGGGAGAGAGGGCATGTAAGTGTGGTGTGGCAGCAATTTGCCGCCCAGCTGTTGGAGCAATGCAGCACAAAGCTGAGCATGTCACCAAAGAGGATTGTAGGGGAAAGAGGTGCTGCAGACATGATGGGTCTGGCCACAGTGTCCTGGCAGAGCCCCAGCTACTCAGTGACATGATGGGAAAGAGCAACACAAGCAGAGAGGCAGACCCAAAATCTACCTAAAAGATGCCACTGGGCTGTGTGCTTGCTCTTATGTGAATGAGATGCACCGAAACCCTAACAATACCCACACAGCCCCATCTCATTTTATCCCCTTGCCATCTGCCATGCAGAGCTGTGAGACCTGTGTCTGTCAAGGAACTTGCCTTTCCAAAACCCATGCAGAGCTTATTCAGCCAAGGCCTGCTGCATTAATCATAAACCAAGTCCATGGAGGTTCCCTCAGTTTTCATCACCCCCCAAAATACAGCAGATATACACAAAGACTTTGAAGATGGAGCATGGCTCTTAAGCCTTGTGTCTGAAGGGGTCGCTACTGATCAGTAATCATATTGCCATGATCATCAGGCCCCCCAAAAGAAGTTGTGCTTTAACTAGCAGTTCCAACCAAAATACTATCTTTTCAAGTATGTTTGCTTATTTATTTTTTCTATTTCTATTTAACGGTGGGGGGAGGGAGAGTCCAAGTGAGTTAGGTTGCACAAACTGCATGTCTCTTCACTGTACTAATAGATAGATGTGGTACAAATCTTCATACTACTGTTACAGCTTAATCTCCTTGTCAAAGTCAATTCTTCCATTCACTCTATAATATATGCTGAAAGGATTGTTATCCATCATGTTAGAGGAATGCAAAATGGTAATGCACATGGGAAAAAAACCCCAACTACACCTTCTTTAATGAACTGAAAATAAACAAGGAGAAGCTTTATTAATTTATATTTTAGTTTAAATCCTCAGAGCCTGTGATTATTTTTTCTTCCAACAGCAGCTAGGAAAAAATTTCAGCGAAGTACTTATTTTGCTGTGACAAAAGCCAGTATCAATGCCAGTATCAAATCATGGTTTTAATAGTCTCTCTCCAAAAGCTTAAAACAAAGTTTCTCAAGATAAAGCAAAGTTTCTCAAGATATCTTATGGCCACATCTCATAGAGTGTAAATAGCTACTGAGTTCAGTTCACATATTCCCCTGCCAGCTGATTCACTTATTTAATCACAGTATTGATAATAGACTTCAGTCAAACGCAAGCAAAGTCTGCTACTGTTTTCCTAGGGTATTACCTGCTTTCCATCTGTACCAGTAAAGGCAGAACTATATTATAACCAAATTATCTTATACATATCTACATACATATATATATAATAAAGCCAGGAGATAGTGTCTAAGAAATAGTAGCTACCTATATAAAATCTCAGGCCAGGCAGGTATCTTGGGGAGCTCAAAAAAGTGAGTTTTCACTGCTGCACTGCAGCTGTGAACCTGAGCATAAAGGTTGGCCTAATAATGTGAATTCTCTGTGTTGATGCTCTGTTTTTTCCCATCACAGTTGTCTTTCATGGTATAAAACAGAGTTTACACCAGACGCTCCTGAAGCTCAGAAGTCTCTCACCTACTAGCTTCTGTCTAAACCCTGACGTGAATGCTTGAATGTTATTTGTAGCTGCAAAGCTTATAAAATGCCTCCCCTTAGAACCTGTTTTGTGAAAAGTAATACTCACCGACCTGTTCTCAGGATTGCAGTCAGCTGATATTATTGGATAGTGTGGAATTATTCACAGAGCCAGTTTCCCTTGTTACATGCCACCTGATGAGTTTGTACAATATTGTTATACTTAGGTTGCTGCTGGTATATGGTATTAGATGTGATGCACAGTGATTAAAAGCTTTTAAGATGCATATTTTCTAATGAGATTTATTGAGTTTACCATATTTATGTTAACTTCAAACCAACTGTTCTTGAATGGTCTCACACTTTTTTCCTCTTTATACATCCACATAACAGAAATTAAGTAACTGAGTGGTTATTTCAGTGTTTTTCTCAAAAATTACATGAGATTTCCAAGGCACATTGGTTATAAGTAACTACACCCTGGAGTTTTCTTGTTCATTGTAAACATAATTTACTTAGATTTTTCACAGGTCTCTAACTGTGTAGTATAACTCTGCTACTTCATAGATTTTGGAAGACTCTATAATTTTTTTTTTTTTCTTAATCATTATTTTCTTGTCCTTCTATTGATGCTTATTTGCTGTTTGAGCAGATGGACAAATCTAATGGTCACAATAAATTTAAAACATTAGGTCATTATTTTTAAATACTCTTCTTTTCTAATAGTTAGTACATCTAATAGATAGTACATCATCACATACACCATAACAAAGCCCGTTTATCGAGATGGTAGAAGTAGTCTTCTAAATAAGGAAGGCAGAAAGAAGCACTGAAGGGTGAGTAACTGTAATGAGAACAATTTAAGCCAAAGTTCCAGTAATGCTGGAATAAGATCAAATGAATATAAATTGCCTATGAATATGATCAAACTAAATATTAAAATGTTTCTAATCTCTTAATTACTGTGTATCGTAATTCCTACTGGACCCCTTAGCTCCTGTAGATGGCTGTTAGTTTGTACCCACAAGAAAGCTGTGATCTGACAACACCAGCATTCACACCCAGATGTTTTTACAGTTATTTCTTGTCTCTCTTGGCATTTAATAGTAAAGCAGAGAACTGTTTACTTGAGGTAACAACAGCAATATGTGCAAGGAAAATATTAAAATTAAGAAATGTAAGATACAATTTTAACCCACAGGAATCATTCCCAGATGCTTCAGTACCTCTCTCCTAGATATTCTTTAGTGTCTACAAACACCTGCTGGAGGTACAGGACTCCTGGATACATTGTGCTTCCCCAGAAGTTCCCTATTTCTGCTTACTTCCTCTAGGGTTAGATTTTGAACACAATAGAGCTATCTTGATTGGAAGCAGGTTATACAGATGCTTAAGTGCATTTTCTCAAAACTTACTAGCATGTGAATTCAACAAATGCTATTGGATAGTCCTTCCTGGAAAGGGGAATTTCAGATTCTTAAGTTTTCCATATGCTTCTGATGAACTCGACCTGCCAGTATTGCCCACCCAGTCTGAGCTACTCACTTGTCTCACAGGCATACTTGGCAAAAGTAATACAATAAATTTTACTAAGATATTAAATCTATACATGCTCAGTTAATTTTATGTCTACTTCCAACATGAACTTTCTAGAGAGTTGTTGTGGTTTAAGCCCAGCCACGCAGTATCTCACTCACTCCCCTCCTTCCTCCCTCAGCTCCCAGGGGGATGGGGAAGAGAATTAAAAGAATACAAGTCCCACAGGCTGAGATAAGAAAAGTTCAGTAGCTAAGGTATAACACAAATCACTAGTGCTACCACCAATAATAACAATGACAAGGGAAATAACAAGGGACGAGAATACAACGGCTCACCACCAACCGATACCCTGCTCCACCCCTGCAGTGATCTAGCCCTTCCAGGTAACTGCCAGTTACATCCTGGGCATGACGTGTTGTGGTATGGAATACCTCTTTGGCTAGTGTGGGTCAGGTGTCCTGTCTCTGCTTCCTCCTGGCTTCCCCTCCTCCCTGGCAGAACATGAGGCTCAGAGAGTCCTTGGTCAGTCGAAACATTCTAAGCAGTATCTAAAACCATCGGTGTCATCAGTGCTGTTCCCATGCCGAAAATCAAAAACACAGCACTGCACCAGCTACTAAGAAGGAGAAAAATGACTGCTACTGCTGAACCCAGGACAAGAGTGTCTGTCCTACATCCCTCTATCCCTGTCCAGTGATCAACAGCTAAAACAAAACTACATAGTACCACCAGGCACATAAAAAACTCCCAAAGAACAAAAAACAAACCAATCAGTGCTTTGTATATTTTCTGATCAGGAAAGCTAAGCCTTCTATTCATCATCTACATCGCTACCCTTGTTCATATAATAATTGTAGAGGAACTGTTAGTCTGAGTCATTCAATGCACTCCACTCGTGAAAGAGTAGTTCTCATCTGTATTCCAGCAGAACTAACAAAGTTGCTCCACATATTGCTCAAGAATGCAGATTCCATGTCCATTTACAACTATTTTTACATTTTGATTTCTATACTTTGGAACAGAGGAAAACATGTTCATTATTAAGGATCACATTATGTTAATGAATAAGCATTCATTCTGTGAGACATGTTATTGTCATAGAGTGAGTTTTAAAAAAAATTTGATCCTATTGAGATTGGTGATCTTGGTACACACCAATTGGCTTCGGCTTACTTTTGTGTTTAAAATGTAAATTTTTAATACCTTTGAAAGCTATAAACTGGCACTTTAGTTGTAGTTTTAAGATTCTTCTACAAGCAGTAAAAAAAAGCGAAACACAGGAAACGAGCTAAAAGGAAAGAAAGAGAGGAAAGAAAAAAAAAAAAAGAAGAGGTTTTTCAGATCCACATTATAATTAATTCACGGTTCTAAAATGCTCATCAAGCTAAGCTTCTGGGCTACTGTAGTCAAGAGTAATGGTCCTTGAGAAAAGAAACATACAGATAAGAAAATCTGGTAAAACAAAATGGGGTTGGCAAAATGATGTGGAAAAAAAGATCCTACTAAAGAGGAATGAAATTTAGCAATGGCATTGTTCATTCATATTCCACAGAAGAATAAGCATGAATTTTCTTCTTTTTAGTGTGATGGGTTCACTCATTCACTAAGATCTAAGATTATCTGTGGGCTAACAAGACCACTTATATTCAATACACTGTCAGTTTATTCTCATGTTTTAAAGAAATAGCTAGTACATGTTTGCCCACTACTGCTTAGAATGAAACAATTGTAGGACATCAGCAAAGGATGAAGCATCCACAAGCTTAAGTTGTCACTCAGGGAAGATACTCTGAACTGTAGTTTTGGCAATAAAATGGATTAACATGTTTACACTCCTTTTTCCTTTTAGCTCTGGATTTACTTGAGCACAAAAGTAATACCATGAAACACACGTTAAGAAATAACTACCTCTAGTTTTATTAGTAAAGTAGTAGAAGTCTGCAAAACAGAAACAAGTGGATGGAGATTCAGATATTTCACATGGACGCTAATACAGAAGCATTTATACCTTTTGTATTCAGTGCCTGAGTTCTGCAGCTGAGTTCATGAGAATCTCACTTGATTAAGGAATATGGATGTAAAACAATAAAGATATAACATCTCTGCTAGGTAATAACTAGATAACTAGATTATAACCTAGTTCTATGGTTCTTTTTATAATTCAGTTAACTTCACGATATCTGAGGTCATCATGTTCATGGCATAACATTAATTGCATGACCTTTATGGGAAGGATGGGGTGACAGCTGGGAGTCTGTCATCAAAATTGCTTTTATAAGGCAGGTTTCATTAAGATCAATAGTATGAACCATTATATGACAGCTTGCAAACTGAATGCATGCAAAAAGCTAATTACTTTCATTTGAACACAAGACTGTGACAGGCACCCAGCTAACACAAAAAAATGTTGACAGTTGCTTATGAGATGGCTGGTCTGAATATGAGAACAGATACAGATGTTGATTCTGTTATAATGTTTACTAAAAACCCATTTCATTTAGCACTAAGACGCTCCACCTCGAACATAAATCAGACAACAGATGCTTCAAGAGGTAAAGATGATAATGAGGCAGATCTGACAGGAGGATCATTTCTGTTGTACCTCTTTGAATGCATATTTTGTTCTAGTCATGCTCGTCTACTTTACTCCAAGGATTATCCACCATCAGCAGGTAAAAGCAGGAAAAAATAATAGAATCAATTCCCTGAATGTTTTTTGAAGTCATTCTGTACCTGAGAAAATCTGGATGCATTCTTTTTGAATCACAACCTGCATCAAATTTTTATTCAAGTAATTTCCTATGGTAATGCAGTGAGAATTAGTGAGTCAGTAAAAGCTCCTATGCTTAGTGCATTTCACGGAAAGATCATGTTTCTTGCAGTACAAATACAACAATTTTTCAGCTTATAATCATAGATGAGTATGAACACAATCATTGTTCATCATACACTTTGTTAGAGATAAAAATTTTAAAACTCATTGCTGCCTTTAAAAGCACAAATGTCTGTCAACTTAAAAGGACAGGGCATTTCAAAATCTAAACACAGAAATGGAATAGAATACTTCCATCTTTCATGAAAGTCTTTCTTTTAATTCTTCAAGTCCTTTTTTAAAAGGTTAACTAATCAGCCATGACTACTCAGTTTTCAGCTGAAAAGACTTCACAAACCTGCCTTTTCATCTCCCTTTCCATTTCACAGGCATTGCTACAAGAAGAGACTGGGAGTCAGTGATTCTATCCACTTGCAGTACTGCAGGTCCTGAGTGATTTGAATAAACCGAAGAAAAGTATGGTACAAGAAACACTTTCTGTGAAGAAAGATGTGGTGCAAAAAACACTTTCTGTGAAGAAAGGTATGTCTTTCTACATTTCATATCTTCGTACTGCATTGTTTCCAACTGCTCTCAATTTCAGAAGTGTTTTCTGTAGGCTGCAATTGTCAAGGTCAGCTTCTACCTCGTTTTAAAGGGAGAAACAAGAGAAAGCTGCTGCCTTCAAAAAAATCTTACAAGTTTTGTCAGGTGGATTTTAGCTTTTGATTTAATGTTCTTGTAAGGTCACCTTTAAGATAATTGTACAAGTGTTGCAGATGGAGTGATGTGCTTCACTCATAAGAGAGAAGTAACTATATTTATTGATATAAAACAGTGGTTTAACAAATTTCAGTGGTAAATGTGACAGTGGTTTAACAAAATTTGATGGTGAGGTGCACTTGATTATTTACTGCATAGAGGACAGGGTCACACAAAATTGATAGGGAGACCCTCCTGTGTTAAGTCATGAGGTTTAGAAAGGATCCCCTTGCTTTCTAAACTCCTTCTGGGAGGATCCTATATGTCGCTGGATCCAGGCTTAGCTCAGATGTAGTCAACAGTATGTCTAAAGGATTGTATATGCACAATCAATCCTTTATATCACTTAGCTAAGATTTCAGAATTTAGCATGCTGTTAATTACTTGCTGAGAATCTGTTGCAGCAAAGAAACTCTTGACCTTGAGGAGTAACCTTGAAAGCTGTGCGTGCTCCACAGGAGATCCTGATGTGCAAAGAGCTTAACAGGCCCTGGGCTGTTCACTCTTTATGGGGTAAGATAATTAACTCGTCATGTCTGCATACAGACTGCAGAAACTTGGTTTGAATCCGACCTTGACCAGGATTAGGGTTAGGGTGTGGGAGTAGCAGAGCGCATTGTTCAGATTAGCCCTTGACTATTGTGTTGTTATCTGTCTCCCCCATCTGGAGATCCTCAGGACCCGGATATATCAATTACCGTCCCCACTGATGGTTATCACTCAAGTAGAGCTATGGGAATTAAAGGTCATTGGATGGGGGGCATACACCACACCACCACATCAAGGCAGTGTGTTCACTAAGCAGTGCTGAGAGGAATGAAAGAGGTGAAAAATCTAAGAACATTTCTTTCCACATTGCAAAATAAGGAAAATCCATGACATTTCATGTTAAATGACACAAGCTTCATATTTTGTATCTAAATAATGAAATATTCAGTTTGGACTTTCAATGACCACAATAAATTGTGGTAAAAAATGGGTTTTTTCTTGGCTTTGCTTTTTGTTTGCTTGTTTGATTAGTCTGAAGTATTGTGGTTGCGATTTAATGATGGGCACTTGGCAATAAACCAGCTGCTTCTCAAGCTGAGTGATGCGATCTGTAATTCATGAGGTTGTGCTGTTCTTAGTAAGGGGGTCTGTTCCTGCCAGCTGCATTTCAAACCACTTTGTTATGTGAAATTGTTAAGTTAAATCATGCAAAACTAAAGGTTACATCAGCTACAGGGATAAAAAATGAAAGGTGCCTTTTAATTTTCATTATTAATGAGATGGATTTGGAGGTTCATCATTACCTTCATCGTGATTGTCCAGTAAATTCTGGCTGCAGTGTGTATATATATATATATATATATCTCACAATGTAGTATGTAGTTTCCTTACACAAATTTAAAGTCAAAGTCAATTTATAGCTCTTTAAACTAGATGACTGAAAGTCCTTGCAAAAAATAATAAGGATGAAATTCACCCCAATTTGACTGTATGACCGTAAGACCTCATTTCTCTGAGACAAAAGAGAGAAAGAAGATGCCATACTACTGCTATGGTTTGAAATATTCTGTTTGGAAGCCCATTGGTTCACAGTCATTTTTTCCAGTTCTAGTCAAGTTCTGAGAAATCATTTGGTTTTTTAGAAGTGCTGCACTGGCATTTTAACTGGAAAAGCTTCACCCTTGTTCAGACATACCCAGCTGTGAGATCATTTGTTGGTAGTATGGGAGATCATGTCTAAATCCCTTCCTTGACCATACTGATGTTACTCTGTCTAGCTGTAGGAGATGCTTCTTGAAGGTATACCTGAGCTGTTGCCCAGTTCTGGAGCTTGGTCAAGAACTAAAGTGTTCTCTGCATAAAACTTGCATGAATTTGAGCTCTAGAATCCCTAAACCAGTCAAAACTATAAATATCAGCAACAATTCTTTGAAATAACTGGTCAGAGGTACTCTGTTTTCAGATTAGCCTGAAGTGAAAGAGGCAACCACTCCCTGGCTGGGCACCTCACCCCTCTCTTGCCAAAGCTGCACAACTATGCTGTGTGAAGCAAGTCTGGTTACACTGGGAGAAAAAAGTGGTGATTCTGTGAGTGTGCTAGATGAATTTGGTCCCTTAGGAATTTAGGCACATTACCATTAAGTTTATACAGTCTAATGAGGCTGATTTTTTTAAGCCAGACTTGGTCTGGGCATAAGTACAACTATAGAGAACGCAGAATTTCATAGCCTTTGGTGCAAAAAAGTTATGTCCAAAGTAAAGTGGCTGATGAGTTATTATCCTGAAGCACAATTTTAGAAATAGATTCCTATACTATTTTTAAGTTTTACTTTAATAACTGAAGATCTTTTCTTGGATTTAAGCCTTTGGGATTTTAAAGCACTGAGCTTTGTTGCTAAAAGGTCAGGAGGTTTCTCTACCTCTAAGGAATGTGATAGGTATAGACATATAACCATGATGAGAAGATCAGCTGTGGTGTGGCCATAAGAAGTGTTTTAATGGCTAGACATACTTTCCTGAAAGATCTTTCAAATAAAATTATCAAAGTCCATCAAGTTTCCAGTAAGGACTTGTGACGTACTAGGGTAGTGTCTCAGTGAGAAATAAACTTTGCCAAAAAATTTTAATCAATACTCTGATCATCAGCATTCAAGACTTCTATGCTTATATATTCAAATATTGACTGAAATGCTTTAATGCAAGAAAAGGTCTGTTTTCAATGCCACACCACAAATAAGTTTTGCTAAAATATTCTGACTTGTATTCTGACCACCATGTTTAATATGTATCAATTATTCGTATTGTAGTCTGCTGGTTAATTGATTGTTTTGAAGACAGGAGGCAGACAATGTTTTGATTAATTTGAACTTTTGAAAGCAGTTTTGCATATGTACAGTTTCATAACCTCAGACCAAAGTGATCTCACTTGTATTCCCCCAACCCAGGTGAAATTTGGACATTTATAACTTCTATATTCAAAATTTTTTTAATTGCTGGCTTTCTATACATTAAATTTACTGCTAAAAAAAAAATTTTAAACATAGCACTTTTTTTCTACGGCATTTAAATGAATAAACAAAGACATTAAAGCTACATGAGAAATTGGCATACCTCAGGAACTTGGTTCAATGGGACACTGTCTTTTAAATGCTGTATGTTTACCCAACCCAAAATTTACTATTCATTTTTAAGTCTAGCTTTTCAGTTTTCTAGATGACTGGGATGTTATAAATGAGACAATAGATTTTGCATGCATCTTGATACATAGCTGTCAAGTTATTGTACAAAAATGAGGTACAGGGCAAAGAAAAATTAGCTGTTGCTTTATGTTTGTGTTAAAAATAGGACAGCAAAACATCTTGCAGAAAAAAGAAAGCAATATTCAACTGGTCTTTTATCATGTAGAGAGATTTGTAGCTTTGGAAGAGCATTAAAAAGTGACTGCATGGGTAGTATATGAACCTAAACTGGATAAGCCTTCAGTTATATTTAAACTGTCTCTACAGTATTTGTATGTACATTGCCTACTTGAAGAATGAAGGAAATTGCCTACTGTGATTGATAGCAGTGTGGTGTCTTTTCAAATGGGCATTTTACAATGTAAGCAGCTGTCATTTTCCAAATAGAGGACAGAGCAAGCAGTGTATGGAGTATGATGTATTGTCCTTTTCCACAAGATGTAAAGCCATTCCTTTATAAACCTCACTCCCTTGGCTGGAAGATCAGGTCTGCAGGGAGTGATGAGCCTACTTGGTGTCAGCCTAGCTGAGGAAGGGTCTATATCTCTGCTATGGCTTCTCTAGTCCCTCTCACTGCAGGCTCTAGACACTGCTGATCACAGTCACTTCAAAAAGAAAGCCAAGCCTCTCTGTTGCTTCTGTTCTATTGGTCTTCCTTATGCTCAGTAAGCCCCAACTTCTGCGGCTTTCCAGAAGAGCTCTGCCTGCTTCTTTCCTCCTGCTGACAATTCTGTTATAACAATGTGATTATTTAACAGTTGCAAATGGCAAAACCTATCTATTCACACTCAGAAACACTCTGTCATACTTTATTGAACAAAGCCCGTCTTTAACTGCATTCCTGAAATTATTTCTGATGCTTCTGCAATTTTCCCTTTCCCTTCATGTTATTTTAATATGCATGACAGAGAGGTAGGTAGAAAGCTGCTCATAGAAGACAAATGGAAATAAAGTCTTATGGAACAGAAGCAGGTAATGGTTTAAGAACAGATACCAGTAGCCAGCACCAATATTGGTCATTGGAGTTCATATGATGTCTAGAACAGACATGTCAATTTGAGTATGGTGTTCTTCATTATTTAATCCCAGTTTTGGGATATCATTGAAATTTATATAAGTGTATAAATTCTTTGACATGTAAGGTTCTGCAGATAAAATGTAGTCTGTGTAAACATAGTAATTCCTGCAGAAGATGTTGCAATGCTAAAAACATTTAAGGGTTATGGAGACTGACAAAAAAACCCCCAACAACCATATTTTTCTGATTTTCTCATTTTTAGAACCCTTATGATCTCCAAAAATATCAGCTTTTAGCAGAAAACTTTTTAGCAGAAAGCAGTGATTAAGAAGCATCATAAAGGGAGATATGTTGCTCTGATCACTTGCTGATTCCTGTGTCTCAAGAAGAGATTGCTTGATTCTGCTATTGAAAATAAGGTGGTGTGTAATGTGACCTTAGATATGTTTGTTTCATTCATTAACATTTCTTAATGTTATAAATGAAAGAAGCCTTAAACTGTGCTAACAGAAATTAAACATAAAATATCTAGACATTACAGCTTATCCATAGACATATAGGAGCCTAGTCCGAGCTTTGTAGAATGGACTTTGGTTAAAGCTAAAATTGCAAAACCTCTGTTTAAATCTGGCATCTTTTGAAAAGCAATGTTTCTACAATTGCCTTAATTTTTGTCCTTAAGATCTGACATTTTAAACACAATTTATATGGTAATATAATACTCTGTGGATTTCTTTTTTGCAATACGCCATACTGCAAAAGCCATACTAATGTTCAACACAATTCTTTCCACTCTGCTCACAATACTGAGCATGGAAGAAAAATGGAGCTATTATAACTACATTATATTTCACTCTGCTGCATATGATGGCTGTTAGTCGCATACTTCTGTGTAGAGGGAAAAGCCTAATTGTTGTCTTCTTAGCTTTCTCTATGAACTCCTATAAAAATCCTTCTTTAATGCATACACTTGTCGGTCCCACCAAAAACTTATATTACCACTAATGGGTCTTATCATCTTCAAAGTCTTTTCTGTGCTCCATCTGTCTCAGTCTGAAAGGAGTGGTTTTCCTGAGGGTTTTGCATTACAGGCTTCAGTCCTTCAAGAGGGCTTGCTTGTGTGGAGGTGTTGAGGAGTCATCTAAAATGTGAGATAAGCACAGAAAGGCAAAACTGGACAGAAGTGAAGGGGCAAAACCCCAAGAAGATTGTGGTGTATCCCCAGCATGCAACTAACCACTACCCAGTGACTTGCCCACCACCCTCTGGTGGGATGGGAAAGAGAATCAGAAGGGTAAAAGTGAGAAAATTCACAGAAAGATAAAGACAGCTTAATGGGTAAACAAAAGCTGCACACACGAGCAAAGCAAAACAAGGAATTCATTCACCACTTCCCATCAGCAGCAGTTGTTAAGCTGTCCCAAGCAAAGCAGAGCTCCATCACGTGTAACCGTTACTTGAGAAGACAAAAGAGACACTCCTTCCTTCTTCTTTCACCAGCATTCTATGCTGAGCATGATGACATGGTATATGGAATACCCCTTTGGTCAGTTGAGGTCAGCTGTCCCAGCTGTGTATGCTCCATTGTGCACTTCTTGTGCACCCGTAGCCTGCTCACTGTTGGAGTGGGGTGAGGAACAAGAAAGGCCTTGGCTGTTTGTAAGCACCGTTCAGCAATCCCTGTATTATCAGCACTATTTTCAGCACAAATCCAAACCATAGCCCGCTACTAGCTGTAATGAAGAAAACTAGTTCTACCTCAGAAAAAAATAGTACAAAGACAAGCTGAGGTGAGTCACTTTGCACCTCTGCTTTGTACTGTTTTTACAAATGGAGCATCTGCAGACATAAAGAAGATGTGTATGTTTGATAGATAAGACAGCTACTTGAGCTTTAGTAAGTTCTGTGGAAAAATGTAATCCCGAACACCAGAAAATGAAGAGGGGTTTGGAAGATAAAAATGCTATCAATGATTTTTGAACCAGAGGAATAAAAACTAGACAGTATACCTAATTATTAACATTCCGCTAGTCTTTAGAGACTCCTATCGCACTTAAGATCTGTTGAACTAATGTGTTGTGTGGTGTGGCAGCAAGAAATATTTCATTTTTCTTGCTCAAAGAATGTGTAAATTATCTAAGTGGTGATCTGGCAGGCAGATGAAACAAGTGAAGGCAGTGGGACAGAGCTGTGGGGAAGAAGATGTGGTGCAACCAGTAACAAGAAGAAACTTGGAAAATGTGATGATAACTATTGAATTATTAAGCTTCTGTCCACACCACTCATTTTTATTTTGGAGGCTGGCTTTTTGCAGTAGTCTTTGGTATTCAAAATAGCATGTGGTTGTTCCAGGTTTAGTTTTGGAGTGTTTCTCTACATAGCTTACAGCTTGAAGATACAGTTCTATTACAGTTACTGGATCAGGAAATTAATCTTCTTTCCTATTCCAGAAAATTAACCTCAAATTAAGCTCATCAGCAGTGCCTTACCTAGCCCCAAACCCAATGCTGATGAACAAGGACAGGTTTGTTGTTTCTTTGGGCTGCCTTGCAGGCACACTGAGTTCCGGGGCTGCCTCATGGGCACCCCTGCCATGTGCTGAAAGCCTCAGGGCTCAGCTCAGCTGATCTCAGTGGTCCCTCCTCCCCCACAGTCTCTGAAGTACTTTAGCTATCATAGGAGTGACTGCAGCTGTTTCTCTCAAGGTTTCATTCAAACTTCAAAGTTGATGAACAGCTGAATAATATCAGCAAATGACCTCAACAAGTAATACTACTTGCATGTATATAGTGATATGAAGATATGTATTAAGCCAATGTGTGATATATAGCATCTTTCACTACTGGGCTTTTTTGTCATGATTGATTAAAAATTTTTTGCATCTGTCTATCACTATCTATATTCTTCTATATTCATCCACTTTGGAGAATTCACCTGTCTCTTGTCTTGGGACTGCCCAGGAACTGTCTGGTGTATCCAAAACACTCTGCCTTGAGGCAGCCTTTCAAAGGTAGAACTAATATCACTCTGTTCTAAGTACATAATTGATTCCTGTATTTGAAAAATATCTCTAGTACTTTTGGCTTAAACCACAGCAAATGCATATCGATTATTGAATATTAAAAATGAGGCTTTAGCTAGTAAGCTTTTCACATGATCAGCAACAGAAGAGCAAATCACTGCCCTGTGAGATTAACCACAAATGGGGGGTTGAAGTGCAGCCTCCACTGAACTAGAGAGCCAGTATCAAGAAAGATCTGAACATGAGAGATGTTAGTACTCTGGGTGACTTTATGGAGAAAAGTGTTTGTGTATCCTCAAAGATGGAAATCTCAGAAGCTTGAGGTTTTTTTAATACATATTCCCATAACTGTAGTAGCTTTTGCTGTACGGTCACTTGTTCCACTATGCTGTTAATTTGGTTTCTACTGTGCACGTGCCCTTCAGAACAAGAAAAAAAATCTAATCTTTCAAATGTATTTGGGACTAGATTATGCCTTTAGGCATAGCAGTGCATTTATATTGCATCCTTTAATGCTGAGAATCGTTGATGGGAGTGATTTCCAGTCAAAATTATGGAAACCTAACCTGAATGATATTAAAATGAAATACTGTTGGAAGAGATATCTTTCTAAACAGTCATCAATGACTGGAAACTGCTGGACAGCTTCCAGCTTCTTCTTCCCTTTTTCTACCAGGGATGGCACATTATTTGCTTTGTGCTTTAGAGGAGTGAACTGCAGTGCGAAAGGCTGCACCTAAGCCTTCTCAGATAGTTAATACCTGAAAGGAGACATAAGGATATTTAAACCTCATCTTAATTCCTTGCTTTTTGTTTTCATTTTAACCAGCAGTTGTTGACGTGGGAGTCACGGACAACGTGGAGACGATCAATGTGATCAAGCGACTGCCACTTTATTGCAGTTACACAGGGTTATTTATACCCAATTCACGCTTGCTTTGTGTTTAGTTGCCCTCAGTAACAAGTTGCCCATTGGCGCAAAGCCCTTAGTGATAAGCTGCTGATTGGTATAAAGCC